>APFE031397679.1:737-15312 GCA_000404065.3 Pinus taeda | reverse complement strand
CTCTGTTTCACAATCTTTGTTATAATACTAACCTTCCTATCCTTTTACAATGTCAAAATTATAGTGAGCTCAGGAGGCTTCTCTCCAAGTTTTTTGAGCATAGGAATAAAATCTTAAATCAAAATAAATAATTTGTTTCTTTAGGTCCGGTAGACAAATGTTTGGTCTCGGACGTTAACCATCATCATCATCATCATTATATATGTATGTATGTATGTATGTATGTATGTATGTATGTATTCATTTATTTATTTATTTTATTTATTTATTTTTTTCATTAATTTTTTGTATTTGATTTTTTTGTCATGTTTTTTTGTTTTTATTTTTACTCTTATGTTTTTTATTTTTATTATGTTTTTTTATTTTTATTTTTGTCCTGTTTTTTTTTTGTCATGCTTTTTTTTGTTTTTACTTTTATGTTTTATTACTAAGATGGAAATCACCAACATTTAAATAAAATTATCCGCACTCAATTCATTAGAAATTTTAAAGTGTAAAAACTAAGCCCTTTAAACAAAAAAGGTTGATGCTCATCAGCACTTTTCAAAATGAAGATGTAAATCACTAACAAAAAAAAGTGTTCACACTCGATAAAAAATAAAATAAAATAAAAAATAAAAAATTTGTCAAAAACAAGCCCTCTAAAGAAATGTGTTGATGCTGCATCAACACTTTTCAAAATCAGCATGAAAATAACTAACATTTAAAAAAATGTGTTGATGTTGCATCAACACTTTCCAAAATCAGCATGAAAATTACTAACATCAAAAAAAAAATTGCCCATACTTGATACATAAGAAAATTTAAACTGTCAAAAATATGCTTAGATCCAAAAAAAAAAAAAAGATGTATTCTAGCATCACCACTTTTCAAAATCGGGTGATTTTTTGCTCCCTCAAAAAAATGGGTACTAGTTCATTTTCTCATTTGATCGGTAACTATGTTGCCCAATAAACAAGAGGAACCTCACGAAGAAGGAGACGAAGAAGAATAAATTACTAAAGTGGAATTTAAAAACGAAGTAATCAAGGTTATCAAAGAGCTCAAGGTTGAAAACAAGCATGTTAACACTCTTGAAGACGAATTGAAGACAGAAAAGGAACATTTCCTCAATCTTAAAATCAAGGTTGAAGAATATAAACAAATTGAAGAATCACTAAGGAATGGAGTAAAGGAAAGAAACAAGGAGAGAGAAGCATTGGAAGCTGAAATAGTTTATCTACAAAAGGAAGTAAAAAATGGAAAAACTTTTCAAAATTGCACCAACAGTTCAAAGACATTGGACGAACTCATCATCAACTAACGATCATACAGTGACAAGATTGGTCTTGATTACAAAGAAAACTTCAAAAAGAAGTTGAGTCCTTTTATGACAATTAAAGAAGGTGGATATGAAAAATCTACCAAGCAGACAGATCTCTTAGCTAAATCAAGGGATCAAGATTTGCAAGAAGAACCTTGGAAGACAATTCCTTGAAGAAGTTTTCCCCCCAAGTACCAACTTATCTCTTATGGTAATTGTTATTCAAGTGGAAGGTTTGGACATAGAGCTGCAAAATGTCACATGTATGTTTGTATCAATATAATTCCAAGCGATCTTTCAGAAATGGATATTCCATAACTCAACATAATATCAACAAATTTGATTGTTTGAGAGATGATGTCAAATGTTACAAATGTAACAATTTTGGACATGTGGCTAGAGATAGTAAAGTTCCAAATAGGTACAACTATTATCAGAAAAACCCTAGAAGAATTTTTTTTGGATCATGAGATAAACACCAAACATAATCTTTTATAAATAACATTGAATGTTACGTCATAATTATGGACAAATAGATCGTAAATGTAGGTACAAAATGGAATCAACCATGAACGAAAAGTTGGATGACGAGAATAATAAGGTTTGGAAAGGAAAACAGGTCAATGATGTACAAGTACAAGATGAGAAAGAAGGAAATAAGGTCCCAATAGTTATCCTTTCGTGATTCATAACAGATTGTGAGGAATCAGCAGTTTCTTTGGTTAATGAGTCGAGTCAAGACTGTTCGTTAAATGACACACTATTTTGAACAATTCATCTTATCGACTCCTTGAAATTTGAATATGAGGTGTCTATGCAACAGTATATGACACAAGTCTACGATTGACAGACATGGATTTTGAATAAGATGGTAGTTTCATTACATGTTCAGGGGGAGATGAATAGTTGAAGTATTATAGATTCAAGAAAGAAAGTGCTAAGAAGAAATATCTATCTGAAAATGAATCAAGACAATCTAATGATTATCGAGATATCTCAGTAGGATAAAGGAATATTCATATATCAAATCAAGTACATCAAGGAAAATCTCAAGAAATTCTAGGTGGAATATTGCAAGCCAATCCTTAACCCCATGGTAATAGGTTGCAAGTTATGCTTAGAAGACTCATCAAAGGATGTGGACCAAAGGTTGTATAGATCCATGATTGGTAGTCCCCTATATGTGACAGCCTCCCATTCAGATGTGATGCAGTCAGTTGGTCAAGTAGCACAATTCCAAATAGCACCAAAAGAATCTCATATCTTTGTCATCAAAGGAGTTATTTGATATCTTAAGGGCACATCAAAATATGGTTTCTGGTATCCCAAAGGAAATGATCTAATCATCGAAGCTTATACATATGTAGATTGGGCAGGAAGTGTTGATGATCATAAGAGTACCAGTGGAGCAGCGTTCTACTTAGATGGTTGCCTTGTCTCATGGTTAAGTAAAAAATAGTCTTCAATATTGTTATCCACAGTGGAAGCAGAATACATCACGGCAACAACTTCTTGTAAACAATTTCTCTAAATCAAGAAAACCTTGTAAGATCTTCAAGTCACGTTTGATGACCTATTCCCATCTTCTCCGATAACACCAGTGCCATCAATATCTCCAAAAATATTGTGATGCATTCCAAAACAAAGCACATTAGGATCAATATCATTACGTTAGAGAGAAGGTCACTGAAAATTATATCAAGCTTTAATATGTTGGCACAAAGGAACAAATTGTTGACATATTTACCAAACCATTACCTCGTGAAGCATTTGAGTATCTTCACCAAAATATTGGGATTCTCCCAATTTCACGTTAGAATGTTTCTCTTATCTAACTAATTAGAGAGGGGTAGTGGAGGTGTGTACAGGTCCACAGGATGGCCATTTGTCAGGGGGAATTACCCTTTTACATTGATGACAAAGGGGGAGAGAAGGAAGTAAGAAGAGGTGTCATGATTGCAGGGGCAGTACTTGTGTTGTGATCAATGCCAAAAGGGGGAGATTGTTGATCAGTGGTTGTCATTCATGTCAACCCATGCAGCACCAGGGGCTACCCTGATCTTGCATGGGAAATTTCACTTGAACAATTACTCTATTCTGAGTCAAGGATATTCTATATGGATTCTAGTCATTGATATGTTTCTGTTGATATATGGTATGCCACATAATTCTTCATAGTTTGAGAGATATTCGTGTTTGATGTTAGTAACCCCAATTAGTGGGCTAAAAACCTATGGGATTGTGGCATGGAACCCATAATTTGTTGTGGTCATTGAATATTCAATAATTAATAATATTTTTTTCTCCTAAAATCCCTCCCATGTTCACTTTTTGAGGACCCTCTCAACTCAAGACATTCATATAAATAGTGACCCTCATATCATCCTCTAGTAGGGATTTTGTGGCTTCAAACAGGTCATAGTGGCATTTTGGCTATAAAATTTTTTTTGTGAAGATTCAAACGTTGAAATTAAAACCCATTTGAGCCAAAATCGTGTTGAACCTCATGACATAGTTTTAGATATTGCTCTGCTATATTTTCGTATCATCTGAGGAAGTTAGGGTTTTTGTAGGCTCACGAATTCCATGTCAAATGGGTGACGTTGGGAAAATAATCATAGCTTTCTCTCTGGGCATTGGATTCAAATTTTGTAAACAATGACAAAAAAAAGATGGACTATAGTTTATTGCGTATCTTTTTTAGGGCTGAAGGTCACAAAAGTGACACATGGCACTTCGTACAAGTTTTCTTTACTAAACTAGTATATAATCAAGTCATCATGTGCGATTGGGCATAACTCTTTCTTGAAGAATCCAATCTTGATCAAACATATGGGGTTGGAAAGAGATCTCAGAGGGATAACATAGGATGAAATTTCAAACCGTAGCGATCCTAAATTACATAGATACAATAGATTTAATGTCAAGCTCCTAGAAAGAAGGAAAAAACATGCATTCAAGGATCACTACAGTAAGGACCACACGTCAACAGTCAAGATTAAGTCTCCTACAGTAAGGTATGTATGATTATGTGTTTACATTTTAATTTTGAGTATCATCTCTAACATTTGTTTTTGCAAGACAACGTAATTATATATAGGGTCTTTGTTATATCTTTATGTCTCTATATGTCACAGTTAGTTTTGATACCATATTTCATATGTCATATTGTTGATAGTACACATTTGATGCTGCATATTCTTGATTCTACACCAAGTCTGCTAAATCTATATGATGTTGTAAGCTCATGTTACTTGTCTTGTCATAATTGATAGAATGGTCTCTGTTGTTGTACTTAGCACTTGGTCCATCACAATTCTAGGTTTTGTCATCAGTTTTTATTGTATATATCTTTAGGCCAGTTTTGGATATAGTCTTGCATAAAGTCCAGTCCTAAATCAAGAATAACAGTCTTTGTCTACTGATGCAACTAGTCAACAAAAAAGTGAGAAGCACCATTAGGTACGCATTGTAATTTTAATTTGTATTTATTAATTATTATGCACTTACATGTGTTTTGTAGACATAGCTAAGTTGAAGGTTATTTTTTTATTTTTGTTTTGAATTGGTTTTGCCAGGAAAATTTTACACGCAGGTAGAATAAGATTCAAATACAACTTCAAGCGAGAATTCAAGAGCAGAAGTATCAAATCAAAGGAATCATTACAACGGTATATCCTTGAAAACATGACAGCCATCTAGATATCATGAACTATTGTTAAGGCCAAGATTCATCATTGTAAAGTTGTAAAAGAGTCATTTATAAAAGACTCGTCACTGTAAAGAGTCATAATTGTAAAGATTATGAAAGAGTCATTATGCCTATAGTTGAAGAGGTAGTGTTGGGATGTATAAGAGTCACTATTGGGATGATGTCATGGTTGGGTTGCAGGTCATAGAGTCGTTGGGTATTTGGTCAAGTACATGAAAATCATTGTACATCTTATTGTATTGTTTATTGTTGTACCTAGTTTGGGAATCCACAACCCTCTCTTATTTCAGTCATTATAGGGTGGGAGGGAGGTGCTAGGCAGGTGTATGAAGTCGCCTATATGTTGGGGCATGTGAACACTTTAGGGTGGTAGGGTGGTGCGAGGGCAAGTTGTGTCTCACAAGGTTGTTGGGGCATCTATTCAGTTTATTACTGAAGAAACCAGGGCATTGGGATGTCCTTCCAGTGGGAGTTGGAGAAGAATGCTTTTCTAGAATTGTAGGAAGTCGTTGCTTTTATTTCAGTTGGGGTTGAAGATTAAAGAATTTATTAGAAAAGTGATCGGTGGATTTTGACCGAGAGGGGGTTTTCCACCTAAAATTCATGTGCCTAGTATGTTATTTTATTTACTGTTATTATTGTTACTATGGGTAAAACTAGTTTCTATTCAGAACTGCTAGTCCCACTAAGACGAGTAGCTATCTTAGAAACAAACAAACTAAAGTTACTTTTGTTTTCCTTTATGAGAGATAGACGAGAGAGAAGAAGACAGTACCAACCTCAGTCTTTCACTTAGCTCCTTGCTTGTTTCCTCCCTCCTTTGACAAAGCTTCGCCTCTCCTTCTTTACTTGTCCCGCTTCAAAGAACACCTGTAGAGTCAAAGCAACATAATACCATCAAATCATAGAGATCTGTAACCATAAGCAATATAGGATCAGATGTATATTAACCGTACAAATGCATATATCAATACCAGATTCAGAGATATACAAGAATATGGAGGAAAACTCAAATAACTTTATTGATAGAAGTAGTAGAAGAGGATTACAACCCATTGGTCTGACCTAGTGCCATCCTCCTAGTAGGAAAGCCCTCTTCACCTCATGAAAATCTTAGATCACCCAGCGATGTTGCACAGAGAAACCAACAACACTTCCTTTCAAAATACAAAATTCCAGCCTCTGGATCTCTAGGATGAGGGATCCATATATAGATGTTTGCACATGGGTGAGTCGGCTTCTGGGATTTTGATTAGTGGCATGTCTCTGATAGTTCTTGGTTCCACTTGGAGATTTCATGATCTCTTACTCATCCCTGGGAGAATTCAGAGAGGCAAGTGTCAAATGGGCAGTTTCTAAAAGATTCTCTGGGTTTCCAACTAGCCAACTGCCTCTGCCATTTGTCTACTCTCACTCATTGCACCCTAAAGAAGGGCTTTCCAGTATGCATCAGACTTTTTGCATGTAGTAGGTGAGATGCATCGCACCCTTAGCACTGAGCAGTCTGTATGGTCTTACTTTGACCAGTTCTGAGTAGTTTTTCAGGGAGAACTTTTGGGAGATGATGTAATCAGCTGACCTTGCTCCTTTAGGGTATGAAAAAAAACTTTTATGGACCTAGAAGCCCTTGGTTTATGGACATATGTGATTGGGATTACAGTGCCCAAATATTTCTATAAAAGTTGCCCCCTAAAGCATGAGGTTGTAAATCTTCTGATGTCGGGTGAAATGCTTTATCAAGAGGATATGAGGTTTTTTGAGCTAGAAGGTGACCTGTAATAAGATACAATACAATACATTATCTTCATAATATTTTCATGATCTAGCTGAGGCGGGCATTCCCATGATCAGCTTTATAAATTCATTTTCATGTACATAGGACAGACAATCGTCTGTATGGCAAATTGATGATTCCGGTAGAGCCATCATCCCTTAGCTTGGATGATTATATGTGCAGCAATGATGTACATTTGATTTCTTTATTTTCCTAAATATATCGCAGCCCGGATGGATGAAACTAGATCCAAGGTCTTCAAAACTCGTTCAATCTTCACCCGAAGTACAAGTCGATCCATGTGAAAATATTTTCCGACGTCGAACATGGAAAGACATTGCCTGATTACCAGCCAATGATGTAGGCTATTAACAAGCACAAGAGGAATCATCGATAATGATAATGACCCTCAAGGTGCTGCAATATAGTTCACATGGTGCGAATACATGAGTCGATGTTGAACACCACGCAAAATCTTTTGGTTAAAGGCCATTGATGTAAACCTGTCACCGGAAGTGAGAAACTTGCCATTGAGGCATGCAAGCTTCAAAGTACTGAAAGGGTTGTTCCTAAGTTGACTTCTTGGATAATGAGTTGATGTTGACAAGAAGTGACCCGTCATAGGAGGGCCTTAATGGATCCCACATCTACGACACGAAATGGAGAAAATGATTTTTTGGAGGTGAAAACGATCTGATGATACAAGGTTCAGGGTGGTGGTCATGAAAGAATGAAGTGTGAAGGTATTGCAGTGGATGAGACACAAGTTGGGTTGGTAAATTCTCTAAGCGACTTCTCTTGAACATATCAGCGACACTGAAATGGATTGGTAGCGTTAACCACAAAAATGGATGGTATGGAGGACCAATGGTGATATGACCAGTGAATAGAATAACCCAACCCGACTCAATCATGGTGATGGAGTGAAAGTGTCATGTTCAGGAGCAACCTGCTACCAATAAAGTTTCTTCAAATTTTCTTCCCAATCTTTCCCTAGTCATTTCTGACCAGTACCTCTTTATTTTTGTCAAGCTTGAGGAGGATAACACATGCTTGTTCTATAATTTTCCCTTCAGGCAAACCTGTCGCTATGTCTTAACGAGCATAGCGACATTGAAACTCTCTCTTGTCTGCATGGACAAGTTTGTCGCTATTGTTTTAATGAGTTTAACAAAAACGATAACTCGATTCTTTTCAATTTTAGAGAGTCTGAAAAGAGATGGAAAGGAAACTCCAATATTCCTTTTTTGTAATATAATCCCTTAAGTCCGAAAAAGTGTAAAATAATACAAAAGGGATGACTGTTCAATAGTTTTAACAATCTGAATAAGACAAGCACTCGATCCTTTTGTGTAATGATCCCTCATGTCCAAAAAAGATTAAAATCTAGAGGAGGGATGGCACTTCCAATCACTTTAATGAGCCGGAGAGGCCAATTTCTCGATAATCTTTTCATATTTTACTAGTCAGATGAAAAGAGCTTAGAGGAGACTCGTTTTTTGAGGAACGAGTGATGTTTTCAGATAGCAACTGGTTCCAAGTAAGGTTTGGAACTTTTCAATCATGGCAGTGTAAAGAAGGTGGCTAACAGGATCACTCATCGTACTTGTTCCTTAAAAGGGGCAAACAATCAAATGGAGGTGTATGGTCGGCTAAAAAAGAGTGGAGGTGATGGTAAGAATACGACCAAGGCTCAAAAATTTGATAATAATGTGATCGCAATTGTTATTTACTGAAGGTGGGTTCATTTTTTAATGAGCTTAAACTCTGGTTGAACATATGTTCATTACTAGGATTATTTTTTAATGAGCTTGAACTTCGTGTAAAACTGCTCGTGATAATTGTCAAAGATGTTCGATTCACTGTTAACACTATGTTCTCTTGACGATCATACTACCTATTCAATTGCTCCATCAAAGTGATTAGAAATGAAAATACATGCTTGAAAAATGAGTTGAAAAACTAATACTTTACTCGAATTACGTGAAAAGTAACTTAAAAGTGGTTTTTACCCCTCATTTTACCATTTCATTTGAATTTGGGATTGTTGGAGCTTTGGAGGTGCTTTTCCCCCTCGATTTTCATCAGCTGATTCCGATAGATTCTGTGGATGATTCTCGGCACCATCTAGACCAGGTAGGAGCTAAACCTGAGCTCTTCAATTGCATTCTTTCCTTCCTAAATTCTGAGCATGTTTTCCTACTTTTCTGAGCCTCTAGGGTTTGAACAATTCGTTCTCTCCCCATCGCATCTAGTATACATCGAAAGGTGTGATGCATACTAGGTTAGCCATTGGCTAGTTATTATGCATTCCGCCCAGTACACAGCTAAGGTGCAATGGGCGCAAGGAGGAAAGTTTTTGCACTGATTTTTCATGGAAATTTTGTCTGTTTTTGCCAAATCAGGATCCTGATTCTTCTCTTGTTTGTTTTTCAGAGATTCATCAGAGAAATATGGTCATTACATGGTGTGAACGTGAGCATGAGGAAGAGGACATGGTTGCCTTGCATGATCCGGGTACAGTAACTGCATTACGAAACTATGTCTTGCTCAAGTTCTTCTACATATCTAGCATGAGGCAACAAATCAACTTGTTGCAATATTTCCTCGATGCATGGGATCCTACCAACTAAGAGTTCCAGATTAGGGGAAAATCCATCCCCTTGACTATTGAGGACATCTACTTCTTGACCGGTTTATTGAGGCGTGGTGCCCATCCCTCACTATCAGGGTCCGCCCATGAGGGAAAATCCATGAGGGATTATATTTGTCGATACTCTAGAGATGGATCTCAGTTGAGCAGGGACGGCAAGATCAATATCCAAGATTTCACTTACTGGTTCTTGAGGACTATCTTATTCACCTTTTCTAGATTGGCTAGTAACGCAGCCCTTCACTTGGCCAACAAGTCCTATATGCAGTGTGCCTTGGAATGCCTTGAACCAAAGGTATTCAATTGGTGTGATGCAGTGCTTCCGGTGATAAAAGAACATCTTACCAAGGTGAAAAATGAAAGATCCAAGAACTTTGGCTATGGTTCTATTCTGACCACTTTCGCCTTGGAGAAGATCCCACTGCTGCAGCCACAGTGCATTTCACGCAGTTTTCCACCACCGATTGAGCCACGGATGCAAAGATGGGTTGACCTTATGGCTAGACATGCTGGTCAATTACAGGTTTCATTCTTTGATTCCTTCTTCAAGTGGTTCAACCATTAGCATATGGTTTATGCTGAGTATCCATATGCTAGGATGGATTTCCAGGGTGACCCAGATTTGGTGTTGCCGGCTGGCAAGCAGTGGGGTATCATAGGTAAAAATCTCTGACCAGTCCTCTGTTTATTGCTTTTATAATGTTCTCATGCTTTTTAAATGTTTATCAAGACTAATCAAAACTCATGTGTTCGTGCAGATATGGGACCAGTGCGACCAACAGTGCACCCAAGAGTAGCATCTGTCGTTCCAGTAGGAGAGGTTGTAGGGAGGGTTGTCCTTTGTGATCTGGATGTAGCTAAGACCCTTGCAGTATTACAGGCTCAGATCAAGGGTCTCACCCTTGGTATTCAGGATGTGAGGACCAACGAGTTACCTATGAGGATACAGCACCATAACACTGGCGTGCCAAGCCGATGGACTAGGCTCTTACACATGATTGCATAAGTGGTGACTTGTTATCACCAACACCATTAGTCTAGGGTGCTTTCTTGCATTTTGAGTTTTTGGGGTCGTATGACCGATTTTTTCCTTGACACAGAACATTATGTGAAAACTATAAATATTTATATATATTTTTCATTTTGGGAGCTTTATTTTGGTTAATTTATATGATCCTGATGCAAATGTTGATGAAATGCTTTTCTTTTATAAATGTTTTAAATGTCTATCCAACACATCATTTGCTAATGAATCAGTTAATGTTTTTAAGTTTCTGGAAATGCGTTGATATTGAATAGAATCAAATTGTATTTCCAAAATCTTGACCCTTAGGAATATGTGATAGATAGCTGGATTCCGAACAGAATAGATGCCAGTAAGTTTTATAATGACAAGTTGTGAGTCTAGCTTGATGATAAGTCGGTGTATACCATGTGCGATGACATCAGAGAGGATCTCTATCAACGTGCTATATTCAGCAATGTTGTTTGTTGACCGACCAATACATACCCCTCTGAAGCTTACTAACTCCTTGCTTGGGTCAAAGATGGCCCAGGCTGCAGAATATAGGTTCCGTGTACTACGACTCGCTCCATTAACGCATCCAACAAATGATTCCAATAGGTTCAACATCTGTAACAAATGCAAAAGTGGATTACCT
Organism: Pinus taeda; assembly: GCA_000404065.3. Lineage (NCBI taxonomy): Eukaryota > Viridiplantae > Streptophyta > Pinopsida > Pinales > Pinaceae > Pinus > Pinus taeda. The sequence continues at coordinate 4,209 of APFE031397679.1, read as the reverse complement.
AACCAAAACGATCACTCTTGATGAAAATAAAAATGTAACAAAAACATATGAAGAGATTACTACGTTTACTCAAGAATAGTAATGCTTAAGGTACAACCCGTTTCGGGGTTGCGATAGTGGAATTCCATCGTAATCTACTAGCTTGTAGGCTTCTTTTGCTAATACACAGTTAATAATATAAGGACCCATCCACAAGGATTGGAACTTGCCTGCTCCTAATTTATTAGATTCATTATCGTAAAGTAAGACCAGGTCACCTTCTAAGAAGACACGGGGTTTGAAATTCTTGTCAAACTGCACCTTGACTCATTTCTTATGTGCTTCATTAGCAAAGGTGGCATTACAATGAGTTTCATCCAATTGGATTAATTCCAAGAAACAAGCCTCTTCCTCTGAAGTTCTGGGGAGAAGGTCGACTGCGAGCTTGAGAGAAGAAATTTCACACCGAACTGGGAAGACCACTTCCAGGCCATACACCAGCTGAAAGGGTGTAAATCCGGTCGCAATTTTCACCGATGTCCGGTATGCCCACAAGACCGACTACATGATTAGGTGCCAACTCTGTTTATGGACTCTAATCATCCTTTGCAGCATGTGCTTTAGGATTTTGTTGATCGCCTCAACTTGTCCATTAGATTGTGGATAATATGGAGTAGATATGTCGTAATATGGTCCTAATTTGGTAGCCAATTAAACCATCATGTGATTGTGGAAATGCGATCCATGATCTGTGACTATAGCTTGTCGAACACAGAATCTGGAGACTACATGATTGAAGAAGAAAAGAGTAGCCATTTCACCACTGTTGTTTAATGTAGGCATCCCCTCAGCCTATTTCGTAAAATAGTTAACTGCGACTATGATATACCCATGCTCCCAGCCGAGGTGGGGTTACATTTCATGAAATCTATGCCCCGTTTGGTGAATGGCCCAACAACAACTAGTCAATGTAGAGGGGCGGGTGGTATTCTGGTTTTGCGGTCGAAGATTTGACAAGAATGGTAATTTCTGACTACTATTATGCAATATTTGAACATTGTTGGCCAGAAGTAACCTACTCATAAAATCTTTTGTGCCATAGCATAACCAAATTGATGCCCCCCACATGCTCCTAAATGACAATCATTCAGGACTTTTTCAGTCTCCTCATGGGTGAGGCACCTTCACAGAACTGTATCGATACACGACGGTAAAGTGTTTCACCGACGATCATGTAGGCTTTTGCTTGGTATCAAGAATGTAGTTGTTCTGAGTTAGAGGTATTAGGCCTATATGCTTGGGTTTGGGGATAGATGATTATATCTCCATACCACGGATCACTTGTCGATATCAGAAACAAAGATTCATCCACGATTGTTGCTTTGGATGTTGATTGTTGGACGATGATGGGAAGTCACATAGTAACTCCGTGAAAACTAGAGATTTCTTTGATTTGGATTTTACGAATTCCATATCAAACTCTTGTAAAATAGCTATCCATTTCGAATATTTTCCCCCAAGCAAATTTCGCGACAAGATGTAAGTCATAGGGTTGCAATTTGACAAAATGGTAGTTTTACGAAAGAGGATATAGTATTGAAATCTTTGTACTGCTTGAATAGTTCTGAGAGCTAGCTTTTCAACATAGGAGTACTTTCTTTTTGTATCATTTAAGTTTTGACTTAAATAATAGACAGGATGTTCTTTTCCATTGTCTTCTTGAACTAAAACCATTGCAATGGTCATATCTGTTGCAGCTAGATACAGGTTAAAGTCTTTTTGATAGTCAGGAGAATACATTAATGATGCTTTTATTAGGGATTCCTTTAGAGCATCAAAGGAAGCTTGCGCAACCTGATTCCAGTTGAATGGCACTTCTTTTTTCAAAAGACCTATATAACCTTTAGCAAGTTCGACGTAATTTGGAATGAACCTCCTCAGAATGTTTGCTTTCCCTTGGAGTTTCTGAATCTGAAGCAAATTTGAAGGTGGAGGCATATCGATCATTGCCTAAACCTTACATGGGTTGAGATGAATCCCATCCTTTGAAACTACAAAGACAATTAAATGACCAGAACTAACACAAAACACACATTTGTGCGAATTGAGTCGTATCTTGTAGTGTCGGCAACATAGAAATATAGCTCTCAAGTGCTACGGATGATCAGTCTGCTTTCACGAATGAGCCAAAAGATTGTCAAGTTATGGTTGAATGATGTTCTCGATGTCATGGAAGGCATCATTCATAGCCCTCTAAAAAGTTTCCCTTACATTCTTTAAACCAAATGGTAGCTTGCAATACGCGAATGTGCCCCACGAACAAATAAATGCAGTCTTTGACTGGTCCTGTGGGCAGATATTTATTTGATTATACCCAAAAAATCCATCCATAAACAAAAATATTTGACATCCGGTGCATTCATCAATTATCTGGTCGAAGAAGGGTGTAGACTCGTTTTCCTCTGGACAAGCTTGATTTACATCCCTATAATCGATGCACACTCTAATCATTCCCTACTTTTTCATCACAGGAACAATGTTCGATACCCAATCAATTAGAGGAACTGGGTAAATGAAACCAGCATGCAAAAGTTTTTCAACTTTCGCCTTGATGGCAGCAGCTTCCTTCAAGTGCACCTATCAAAGCCGATGTCATACCGGTTTGACATTTGGATACATCTTAATTTCGTGTTAAACTATGCTCGAGTCAATGCCTGGTATTTTTTCATATGACCATGCAAAGACATCTTTGAACTTGCGAAAGAGAGCATAATATACTTCCAGTTCTAAAGAAGAACATGATTTACGAACATGAATATTCTCTACAACATCTGGTTTGGTCGAGATATTTATGGCGATAGCTTCTTCAATATTGGACAGATTTCCCTCGGAATCCACCGTATTTACAGTATTTGATAGAAAATCAAAAACTAAGGGATGATTAAGGTCACTAGAAGAATCTTCGTCATAATCTAGAAGATGGGAACAATGGTGGTAATCTTCCCATGGTGCCTCTCCTATCATCATTGATGGAATAATTCCTTCATCTGTAGAATGTACATGCGACCAAGGATCTGAAGAGGTACCATTTTCCTTAGACCTGTCTAACAAAATGCTCAATAAGCATTGATTTGGGTTTGTCGCCCATGCCGAGAACATTGATTGCTACAATATTTATGTTGGGCTTGGAGGCAATACCTGGTGATTGTTAGGATATTCTGACACATAGGAATAGTTAAGTATAACTTGGTCTAGTATAGAGTTAGGTAAAGTGTGTTTCTTTACTTTGTACATTTGTAACTTACAATCCGACGGTCACGATATGTAGTGATCCGACGGTTCATTCTCTCATCGGTATTACTGACACTTGATCCGTGGCTTGACACTCGATTGGTCCATGAATTCTATTTAAAGCGCATGGAGGGTCATTTGTAGGTTCACCGTGCATGAGAGAAGCTTATGTAAATTTTCATTCTTTAATTAATAAATTGCC
>APFE031397672.1:5736-24982 GCA_000404065.3 Pinus taeda | reverse complement strand
AAGCATTTAAAATTGTTTTTAAATTATTTTGAACTATTTTAAACCGTGTTTAAAGCATTTTAAATTGTTTTAAAAAAATTTTAAATTGTTTTTAAAGCATTTTAAAAACATTTTAAAGCACGTTAAAGCTTTTAAAATTGTTTTTAAAGCATTTTAAATTCATTTTAAAGTGTCTAAAATGGTTTTTAAAGTATTCAAGGCTATGTTCAAAGCATTTAAAAATGTTTGTAAAGTATTTTGAAACCATTTTAAGACATTTTAAAAAGGTTTTAAAAGCATTTTAAAGCATTTCTAATTGTTTTTTTTTTTTTTTTTTTTTTGTAAAGTAGACTAATTCTATTATGGTACAAAAATAAAAAATTACAACGAGGCGAACCTCGGACTGCACCATCCTGCAGAGATGGATTTTACATCAGTGTTTACCATGACTTGCCTGCAGTTACAAAAGTTAACAGAGAAGACATACAGATATCTAGCCTTGACTCATAACCCCAAACTGACACGATAGAGTAGACCTGAACCTTAGAAGCCGCCATTGACATAGTGTAAGACCGGAGGTTGTGCAGCTATAGCTAGCGCATCAACCATACATAGCAAAAGAGTATGGAAGAAGAAGCAGGGGCATATGATTACCCGACTGTACCACAAAAGACAATGCCAAACTCGAAGCCCGGTGACCTTGTGATGTTGTTCAGTCGTCCACAGAGGTTGATGGTATTTCTTCCACCACCCGGCAGGAGTATGGATCTGGCTCGCTTGAGTCGGTGTGCGGCGCGTCATCTTCTGCTGGAGCACTTGGGCCAGCCACTGCATCCGCTGAAGCTTTTTCTGCATGGTGCTTCTCTTGTTCAGGAGCAGGAAGCTGAAGTACAGGGCCAGTTCTTTGTGCATATGACGAGGGAGGCTGTTCCAGAAGCGGAGCTGGAGGCCTGAGATCTTCTGCAGCTGGTCCGTGAGCCTCATGCTCACATTTTTCAATCTTGATTGACACATAGTATGTGTCTGAGTCCAAGAGAAAAGGAACACTGAAGCGGGAAGAGGGGTGGAAGCTATGATGGCAGGACTGGGTTTGGGCTGTCCCTGGTCTTCTGCCTCTTCTGCGACGAGCGTTATTGGCATCGTCTGACAGTGAATCTGTGGAACGAGGGACAGAGGCTCGGCCTCTCGTCCCTCCCCGAGACCCACCTCGTCGGCAGCTAGCACGTAACCTCTCCTTCGGCATTGCAGAAAGGGATGGACGAGGAGGAGGCGGGAGCGACACGAAAGGGCGAGGGAATGAGTCAATAGGGGGTTGGTAGAACTGGAAGACCGGGATGCTGCAGAGGGCCACAGAACACAGGGAATGGTAGCCAGAAGCCCCCGAGGGAGCTTGAGGGGACTAAGACAATTTGGAAGCAAAACCCAGCACTCAGACCAGGAAATGCTGGGAGAACCAGGAGATAAAACGAGCTGAGGCTTGAACGCAGGCCACCAACACAGATGATTGGGCTCAGTGAGCGGACAGGGAAGAACAGGGGAAGGGGGAATTACATCGCCGCTTCTAACAGTAGAAACCTGCCACAACACAGATACACAGTAAACCCAAATGAGCCAAATGCAATGCTTTACCTTGCTGCGAATGCCTGGAATATAAGGTTGAAACCGACGGCTAGCCATGTGCGAGCCAGAGTCTGTAATGAATTTCCCGGTGAGCGGAAGAGCCGACTTGATGCGAGGAGGAGGTGACATAATGGCTCGAGTGCCTTGGAGGAAGGATCGCGAATGTTTATTAACTTGGTTGCTTAAATGCATGTGAGTCGTGGCAGGTTTGGGCTGCCACTTGCCCAGTGGGAAGCCCACCCCCAAACCATTAATCCCGACTTTCACCCGCATCCGGGGGTTGAAGATCTTGGAGAGCCAATGTATGGCAGTCCTGTTGAAGTTTTTTGTCCTTTGCATCATGGAGAGAACCTGCGAATTGAGGGCCCTGTTGATTCACCCCTTGGTTTGCAAGTCTATCAGCAACCTTGTTGGCTGTGCGCCTAACATGCTTGAAGATGATGTTGTTAGGGCGCCTTAGCCTGTCTTCCAATGCTTCTAGTCTCCTGAGAAGTCTCCAGTTGGAAGCGATTTTAGCTGCTGAGGACCCTGCTTGGATTCTGATTGCTGCATTGATTAGAATTTGGGAATCTCCTTCTACTTCCAATGGATAGAAGTTATGGTGATCTGCCATACAAATTCCTTTCCACATTCCTTCCAACTCCGCCATATTGTTGGTATTTGTACCACTTGAGCCATAATAGATGAATGCTACCAATCCCTCTGAATTTCTGATGACACCTCCAAACCCTGATGGACCTGGATTCCCCTTAGCCGCCCCATCAAAGTTGAGTTTGTAGGAAGCTCTTGCAGGGGGGGACCAGTGGGAGGGGGAGATATTTTTTTTGGAGGGGTTTTGGTGTGAATCCAATTGAGAATAGGTGATGTTGAGATTCCAAGTCTTCCAGATGTGTATCTCCTGAGGTGATGTAGGCCAGTCATTTTCTGACCAGGCTCTAAGTGCAAGCGTTTCTTGGAGATTGAACTTTAGGAGAAGCCAAAGGATATCTGCTGATCTGCTTTTGTTGTTGAAGATTCGATTGTTTCTTTCCTTCCATAATGCCCAATATAAGAAGCCTGGAATGAGGTTCCATAATGAGTTCAGGATGGGGCTTTGATATGGTTTCAGGGGCCAACTTCGCAGAATATTTGCAATGTCCCCTTGCCTTTCTCTTCTTCCATTATTGCAATGAGCTACTCTATTCCATATCTGATCTGCGAGAGGACAAGTCTCCATGAGATGTGCAATTGTTTCTTCCTAAGCGTTGCAATTGGGGCAGCGCGAGGGACCTATGAAGCCTCTTCTTTGGAGATTATCCCAAGTAAGAATACGTCTTTTGCTTAGTAGCCAAAGGAAAGTGGATATTTTGGGCCATAGTCTTGGCTGCCATACATGCGTCCATAATTGATCCTTGTCATGGGTATGTTGATCATATCGTAGGGTGAAGGCATCCTTGGTGGTGAAGATACCTCTTGTGGTATGTCCCCATCTCAATTTGTCCTGTAAGGAGGAGGGAATAATTTTTCTTTGAAGAAGCTCCTTATCTATGTCATCATATGTTTCATCTTGCCATTCTGTCTGCCAGGATCGAGCTGGTTTCCAAGTGCGAAAATCTTGATGATCTTGTTGCTGCCAAAATTGGGAGACTTTGGTTATGTTTGACTTCTGCATGTATTGCTGCCAATGAGGTTTGTGGAAGAGCGTTGCAAGTTTGGGCATTTGCTGCCATGAGTCTTCCCAAAAACGGGTTGTTGTCCCTGAGTGGATCTCCCAAAAACTGTAAGCCTGAATGAAGGTGCTATGAATTTTCGCAGAGTTCCATATCATGGAGCCTGTTATGCTTGGACTGATTCTAATGAGCTCGTTCCATTGACTACCTGGTGCGTATTTAGCCTGCCACAACTTAGCCCAGGGAATGTGCGGCTTTACTAACCAGCTCCACCAAACTTTTGCTCCCATTGTGCTATTGCTTTGAAGGGGATCCCTTAATCCTAATCCACCATTTTCTTTTGATTGGCAGACATCCGCCCATTTGACAAGGGCCCATTTTCTGTTTAGTCCATTCGATCCCCAAAGAAAGCCCCTTTGAAGGTTGTGGATGGCTTTAAGCACCCATTTTGGAGCTGCTAGAATAGAAAAGAGATACAGAGGCATTGCTTGGAGGACAGACTTTATCAAGATAAGTCTACTTGCTGTGTTTAGCGATCGGTAAGTCTAGGAAGAGAGTCTCGCCTCCAGTTTGTCTAACAGTGTACGCCAGGAAGCATGCTTGAGAGCCGAAGCCATGAGGGGAGCTCCCAAGTACTTGGATGGCAGAACAGCAATAGTGAAGCCTAGAATCCGAGCAATGTTGCGCTGAGTAGAGGCAGGGGTATTGAAGAAAAACAGTTAAGACTTGGAAGCATTGATGGAGGTGCCAGAGGCTTCGGAAAACAAAGAGAGGAGGGATTTTAAGGTTTTTGCTTCTTGGGAGGAAGAGTGACCAAAAAGCATCGTATCATCTACAAATTGCTGATGCGACAGAGGATTGAGATCATGGAGAGCTAATCCTTTTACTGCTTTGGAAGACATAGCGTGGTGGAGGAGGCGGCTGAGCCCTTCTGCCATGAGGATGAAAATGAACGAAGAGAGAGGGTCCCCTTACCGGATGCCTCTCGAAGAACGGAAGGGGAGGGAAGGGGAGCCATTGAGGAGAACTGAAAAGCATGGAGAGGATATGAGGTTCATAATCCATCGGGTCCAAGTGGCATTGAATTCGAAGGCCAACAGCATTTGATTGATGTACTCCCAACTGAGCTTATCAAAGGCCTTAGATAGATCAAGCTTCATTATCATGCCCGGCTTTTTGAGAATTTTTAGCGAATGAATTACTTCATTGGATAAAATTATGCCATCCATGATCTGACGACCCTTGACATACCCTGTTTGTTCCGGTAGAATAAGAAGAGGAAGGAGGGGTTTGAGTCGATTGGCTACAACCTTGGAAATGAGCTTGTAGATGACATTGCAAAGGGCAATAGGCCGGAATTTGTCAGGAGTATTGGCTTCTTCGCTTTTAGGAACCAGAGCTATGAATGTGGAGTTCAGTGAGGGAAGGACCCAATGCATGGAGTGGGATTCTTCCACTAAGTCCCAGACTTCCCCTTTGATTAGATCCCAAAACTCATGAAAGAAGTTAGCAGTAAACCCATCCGGTCCAGGTGCCTTACCATCTTTGAGTTGCGCCATAGCTTCTTCGACCTCCTGCATAGTAACTTGTTTAAGTAGATTTTGATTTTGATCTTCAGTTATCAGCTTTGGAATATGCTGAGTGACTGCTCTGATAGCAGCGTCCCGGCTACCTAGTTGCTCTTTGAGAGCTTCCTGGAAGTGGTCTCTAAACGCCTTTTCCATGTCTTCGTGCTTTTCTATTCGATCCCCTTGATTGTTGTTGATGAATGCGAAGTTGTTATGCATGCGGCGTTGAATGGTGGAGCGATGAAAGAATTTGGTGTTCTTTTCTCCTTCTTTTATCCATCTGATGCGTGACTTTTGCCGCCATAAGATTTCCTCCTGTAGCCTTCTGGTTTCTAGTTCCATCCTTAGGGAGTGCTCTTTGTTAGCTAATTCTTCAGTTCTGCCTTTAGTGATGATGGTTTGCTGTAGCTCACACATGCTCTGTTCTAAATTTTTCTTTTCATCCAGGATGTTGCCGAATATGGACTTGTTCCAAGCTTTGATTGCTTGCTTGAGATGTCTAAGCTTTTGTTGGAATTGATACATTTTTGCTCCTGATGGGGGAGTAAAGGATTTCCAAACATTTTGCACCATTCCTTTGAAGTTTGGATTAGTAAACCAGAAGGATTCAAAACGAAAGGGGCGATTGGATTTTTTACCTGGACTTTTCCATTGGAGCATAATGGGCCAATGATCTGAGCCGCCTTGGGGCAGGATAGATGCATGAAGCGCTCAGCCCAAATGGATGGCGTTGTCTGAAATGAGGAAGCGATCTAATCTGGATGCGATGTGGTGCGGTCCTCTTCTTTTGTTTGTCCATGTGAACAAACCATTTGAAGTTTGCATATCTATGAGCTGGTGGTTTTGGATAAAATCTTTGAGGCCTGTGCTATCCTCTTCTAGTTTCATCCGACCTCCTTTTTTTTCCGCTAGACTGGTGATGATATTGAAGTCTCCCCCGCTTATCCAGAGAGGATGATGTCTGTTGACATTGAGAGATGTAAGGGCTTCCAGCACTTCTATTTTGTGGTGCATATCCTGCGGGAAATACGTATTGGTGAGTAGACCATGTATCTCTGTTCCTAGAATGTGAAAGGAAGCTTGAATGAAGTTGCGCGAAGCATGAAAGTCCTGAAGGTTGATGGACTGCGGATTCCAGACTATAGCTAGTCCTCCTGAGGCTCCTAGTCCATCAACAGATGTAGATTTGCTACCTGGCCAGGCTTTGCGCAGGATTTTTTCAAGAATGACATTGGTACTTTTAGTTTCTTGAAGAAAAACAACAGATGGTTTCTCTGATTGTATCATGATTTTTAACATTCGATGTTTGGAGGGGCTATTGAGCCCTCTCATATTCCAAGAGATGAGCTTCATGAGGAAATTTGATGTTTGGGTTTGTAGAACTTTGTCAACTTTGGAAATCTGCCCGATTCCATCAAGATCTCGCCCAGGACGATGGTTCTCTGTAGTTCAGTCTTGCGTCCTCTTTTTTTTGTTTCTTTGAGGATTTTATTTCCATCCCAGAGACTACCTGGTTGTATACCCAAATATTTGCTTCGTTGTGCCTTGATGAGAACTCCTTCCAATCGATCTATTTCCCGGGGGGGATGGCGTTGTATTCTTTCTGTTTGCATGCTGCTTCCAGAGTAAGGATATCTAGCCCATCTAGACTCACCGTCTCTGGATCTTCTTCCATGTTGATAGGGGTATCCTGAGGATCGTCTGAATGATCTTCTTGCAAACTTAAAGCCAGGGCGGCATCCAAGTCCATATTGGAGGCCTGGGGATTAGCTGCTGCTTCCTTGAGGTTCTCCTCCGCGGAGGGAGGCTTTGAGGACGATGGAGGGGATGGATCCGCCTCTGGAAGGGGTTGAACGGAGGAGGATGGCTGGCCTTGAGAAATCTTAGAGGCTTTTGAGGGCTTTGCAGGGGTATCATGAGGGGTTAGGATCTGGAACCGGTTCATGGATTCAGGATTTTTAGGGCTGGAAGGGGCGACTGGATTTTTTTTTGCATGCCTTTTGCGAGCAGTGACTTTGGTGAATCCATCTGAATCTTTATGAGTGTCATTGGCAGTGGCTTGAGCCTGGGCGTTCAAGGGGCATTCCCTAAAGAGATGACCATGCACATGGCATTTACGACAACGAAAAGGAATGTGTTCATAGTCCAAAGGTTGAATCCATTCAAAATCATCATGGAAGACACTTACCGAGTCTGCGAGGGTTTTTTTGAGCTGCATCTGGACGCATATCCTGGCATAAGAGGTAAATCTTCGATACTTTGTGTCCTCAGCTACTTTGATGAAGGTGCCAATGCTATTACCAATATCCGTTAATGTTTCTTCTTTCCAATACTCTGTGGGCAGGGAATACAATCCAGACCGGTGCGTGACTGAGGTCCTCTGTATCTAGGTTGAATTGCGGCTTCCAATCACAAAGGAAGAGACCTGAGGAGTTAAAGAAATATGGACCACCTTCAAATACTCTGGTTTTATCTTCCAAGCAGTGAAAGATGACTGTGAAGAAGCCCTTGGGACCTATTAACAGAGAGATTTGTCCTTTGGGCTTCCACTTGGATTCTATCCAGCCGTGTAGGGCCTTCTCAGTTGGCCAGAAACCCAGAAACTTTCCTATCAGTGTGTGATCTTTCAGATATTGTATCTTGCCATTGATACGATGGCTTGGTAGCTCGACTTTAATACGTTCTTTAGCCTTCGGAATGCATGTGGTTGACGTCGCCTTTGGTTGTGACGTGCTCTGATCCGAGTCCTTTTGATCGTCAGCGGTCGAAAAGTCCTCGCTGTTCTAGATTGGTTCCTTGCTTCTGGTGTTTTCAGAGCTTTGAAATTGTGCAGCTATTTTGCCGAATAGCAGGGGAGCGGTTGTTGCGTCATTATCCGATAGCCTTGACAAGGTGGGATGGGGAGGAACGGATCCCGTCCCTCCCGCTGGGTAATCCATGGGTGATTAACGACCAGCCAAGTAATGATTGTCGATCCAGCAGGGCCTTGCAGAGTTATGAATACCAGGGTGCAGAGATACAGGTCTGTACATCTGCAGTGGAGGCAGAGCAGCGACAGCTAGGGTTTTTTCGTGCCTTCCATCATTCAACTCTTGAAAATGTTACCTGTTTTCGATTTATTAAAGCCCTTTGGCCAAAGCATTTCTAATTGTTATTAAAGCATTTTTAATTGTTTTTAAAGAATTTTAAATTATTATTAAAACATTTTAAAAGGTTTTTAAAGCATTTTAAAACATTTTAAGATGTTTTTAAAGCATTTTTATTACTTTAAAACATTTTTAATTGTTTTTAAAACACTTCAAAATCATTTAAAATTGTTTTTAAAGCATTTTAAATTGTTCTTAAAGCATTTTAAGTTGTTTATAAGCACTTTAACTTATTTTTAAAGCATCTTAAATCAATTTAAATTGCTTTTAAAGTATTTGAAAATCGTTCAAATTGTTCTTAAAGAAATTTAAATTATTTTTGAAGTATTTTAATTTGTTTTTAAATTATTTTTGAAGTATATTAATTTGTTTTTAAAGCATTTAAATTGTTTTTAAAGCATTGTAAATTATTTTTAAACATTTGAAATTGTTTTTGAAGCGTTTTAAATTGTTTTTAAAACATTTTAAATCATTTAAAATTGTTCTTAAAACAATTTAGGTTGTTCTTAAAGCAATTGAAATTATTTGTAAATTGTTTTTAAAGCATTGTGAACCATTTTCAAAACATTTTAGATTGTTTTTAAAGTATTTTAAATTGTTTTGAGAGCATTTTAAAAGATTTTAAAGTACTTTAAAGCGTTTTAGATTGTTGTTAAAGAATTTTAAAATCGTTTTTAAAGCATTTGAAAGCTTTTTAAATTATTTTGAACTATTTTAAACTATGTTTAAATCATTTTAGATTGTTTCAAAACCATTTTAAATTGTTTTTAAAGAATTTTAAATTGTTTTTAAGGCATTTTAAAGCACCTTAAAGCTTTTAAAATTGTTTTAAAAGCATTTTAAATTCCTTTTAAAGCGTTTGAAATGGTTTTTAAAGTATTTAAAACTATTTTCAAAGCATTTAAAAATGTCTTTAAAACATTTTAAATTATTTGAAACATTTTAAGATGTTTTAAAAATATTTAAAAACCATTTTTAAAGCATTTCTAATTGTTTTTAAAGCATTTTAAATTGTTTTTAAAGAATTTTGAATTGTTATTAAAACATTTTAAAAGGTTTTTAGAGCATTTTAAAACATTTTTTTAGAACATTTTAAGATGTTTTTTAAAGCATTTTTAAAACGTTTTAAAATTATTTTAAATGGTTCTTAACGCATTTTAAATTGTTTCTAAAGCACTATAACTCATTTTTAAAGCATTTTAAATAGCTTTTAAAACATTTTAAAATTGTTCAAAATTGTTCTTTAAACAATTTAAATTATTTGTAAAGTATTTTAATTTGTTTTCAAAGCATTGTAAACTATTTTTAAAGCATTTTAAATTGTTGTTAAAGCATTTAAAATTGTTTTTAATACATTTTAAATTGTTTTTAAAGCATTTTAAAAGGGTTTTAATTCATTTTCAATTGTTATTAAAGCACTAAACTTATTTTTAAAGCATTTTAATTTTTTTCTAAAACATTTTAAATTGTTTTTAAAGAATTTAAAACATTTTAAATTGTTTTTTAAGTATTTTAAATTGTTTTGTAAGCATTTTAAAGTAATTTAAAGCGTTTTAAATTGTTGTAAACATTTTAAAAGCATTTTAAATTGTTTTTAAAGCATTTTAAAGCACGTTAAAGCTTTTAAAATTGTTTTTAAAGCGTTTAAATTCATTTTAAAGTGTCTAAAATGGTTTTTAAATTATTCGAGACTATTTTCAAAGCATTTAAAAATGTCTTTAAAGTATTTTGAAACCATTTTAAGACATTTTAAAAAGATTTTAAAGCATTTTAAAGCATTTCTAATTGTTATTAAAAGATTTTTAAATTGTTTTTAAAGAATTTTAAATCTTTAATTTTAAAAGGTTTTTAAAGCATTTTAAAACATTTTAAGATGTTTTAAAAGCATTTTTAAGTATTTTAAAACATTTTTAATTGTTTTTAAAACATTTCAAAATCATTTAAAATTGTTTTTAAAGCATTTTAAATTGTTCTTAAAGCATTTTAAGTTGTTTCTTAAAGCATCTTTAATCAATTTAAATTGCTTTTAAAGCATTTGAAAATCGTTCAAAATTGTTCTTAAAGAAATTTAAATTATTTTTCAAGTATTTTAATTTGTTTTAAAATTATTTTTGAAGTATTTTAATTTGTCTTTAAAGCATTGTAAACTATTTTTAAAGCATTATTAATTGTTTTTGAAGCATTTAAAATTGTTTTTGAAGCATTTAAAATTGTTTTTAAAACGTTTCAAAAGGGTTTTAAAACATTTTCAATTGTTCTTAAAGCACTTAAACTTATTTTTAAAGCATTTTAAAATGTTTCTAAAACATTTTAAATTGTTTTCAAAGAATTTTAAAATCATTTTAAATTGTTCATAAACATTTGAATTATTTTTAAAGTATTTTAAATGTTTAAGCATTTTTTAAATCGTTATTAAAGCATTTTTTAATTGTTTTTAAAGCATTTTGAATGTTTTTATAGAAAATATATAAAGTTGTTTTTAAAGATTAAAATTGTTTTTTAAAACATTTTAATGTATTTAAAAATAAATTTAAAAAAAAATTAAATTGTTCTTAAAGTAATTTGAAATATTTTAAAAGTATTTTAAATTGTTTTTAAAGCATTGTAATCTATCTTTAAAACATTTTAAATTGTTTTTGAAGCGTTTTAAATTGTTTTTAAAACATTTTAAATCATTTAAAATTGTTCTTAAAACAATTTAGGTTGTTCTTAAAGCAATTAAATTATTTGTAAATTGTTTTTAAAGCATTGTGAACCATTTTTAAAACATTTTAAATACATTAAAGCATTTTAGATTGTTGTTAAAAAAATTTAAAATCGTTTTTAAAGCATTTGAAAGCGTTTTAAATTGTTTTTAAATTATTTTGAACTATTTTAAACTATGTTTATATCATTTTAAATTGTTTTTAAAGAATTTAAAATTGTTTTAAAAGCATTTTAAATTCATTTTAAAGCGTTTGAAATGGTTTTTAAAGTATTTAAAACTATTTTCAAAGCATTTAAAATGTCTTTAAAACATTTTAAATTATTTTGAAACCATTTTAAGATGTTTTAAAAATATTTAAAAACCATTTTTAAAGCATTTCTAATTGTTTTTAAAGCATTTTAAATTGTTTTTAAAGAATTTTAAATTGTTATTAAAACATTTTAAAAGGTTTTTAGAGCATTTTAAAACATTTTTTTAGAACATTTTAAGATGTTTTTTAAAGCATTTTTAAAACGTTTAAAAATTATTTTAAATGGTTCTTAACGCATTTTAAATTGTTTCTAAAGCACTATAACTCATTTTTAAAGCATTTCAAATCAATTTAAATTGCTTTTAAAGCATTTTAAAATTGTTCAAAATTGTTCTTTAAACAATTTAAATTGTTTGTAAAGTATTTTAATTTGTTTTTAAAGCATTGTAAACTATTTTTAAAGCATTTTAAATTGTTGTTAAAGCATTTAAAATTGTTTTTAATAAATGTTAAATCATTTTAAAAGGGTTTTAAAGCATTTTCAATTGTTATTAAAGCACTAAACTTATTTTTAAAGCATTTTAAATTTTTTCTAAAACATTTTAAATTGTTTTTAAAGAATTTAAAATCATTTTAAATTGTTCTTAAAGCAATTTACATTATTTTTAAAGTATTTTAAGTTGTTGTCAATGCATTATAACCTATTTTTAAAGCATTTTAAACCGTTATTAAAACATTTTAAATTGTTTTTAAAGCATTTTGAACTGTTCTTAAAGCATTTTAAATTGTTTTTAAAACATTTTAAATTATTTTTAAAATCATATAAAATTGTTCTTAAAGCAATTTAAATTATTTGTAAATTGTTTCTAAAGGATTGTGAACCGTATTTAAAACATTTTAAATTGTTTTTTAAGTATTTTAAATCGTTTTGAAAGCATTTTAAAGTACTTTAAAGCGTTTTAAATTGTTGTTAAAACATTTTAAAAGCATTTAAAATTGTTTTTAAATTATTTTCAACTATTTTAAACCGTGTTTAAAGCATTTTAAATTGTTTTTAAAAATTTTTAAATTGTTTTTAAAGCATTTTAAAAACATTTTAAAGCATTTTAAAACATTTTAAAGCACGTTAAAGCTTTTAAAATTGTTTTTAAAAGCATTTTAAAATTCATTTTAAAGTGTCTAAAATGGTTTTTAAAGTATTCAAGACTATTTTCAAGCATTTAAAAATGTCTTTAAAGTATTTTGAAACCATTTTAAGACATTTTAAAAAGATTTTAAAAGTATTTTAAAGCATTTCTAATGGTTATTAAAGCATTTTAAATTGTTTTTAAAGAATTTTAAATTATTATTAAAACATTTTAAAAGTTTTTTAAAGCATTTTAAAACATTTTAAGATGTTTTTAAAGCATTTTTAAGAATTTTAAAACATTTTTAATTGTTTTTAAAACATTTCAAAATCATTTAAAATTGTTTTTAAAGCATTTTAAATTGTTCTTAAAGCATTTTAAGTTGTTTCTAAAGCACTTTAACTTATTTTTAAAGCATTTTAAATCAATTTAAATTGCTTTTAAAGCATTTGAAAATCATTCAAAATTGTTCTTAAAGAAGCGCGCTCCGTGATGGCTCTGAACCCCTGCTGAACTGGGCGTGGCCAATCCGTTTGCTTGACAGACCGGATCAGAGAACCAGGAACAGTTCTGAATCAGATGGGGATTGATAAGATTTGATGCATGGGGCTTTCGCCCTGATCACAGCCTTTTCCGAATGGCGAAAGAGGGCGAGTCAGACTTAGATGCCTTCCGAGCCCTGGTTGCTGCATCAGAAAAGTGACCAATCCCGCTCTCGCATCAAAAGTTTGTGAAAAAGCTGGACAACATTCCCTCGGTGTCTCGACTGGTAGAAGAAGCATGCAGAACAGCATTAAATCTAGCTGAAAGGGGTCTAATAAGCCAGTTCACAGGGCTATGGCCATCCCCGAAGGCAGTAGACGAATGGGTCAATCGAAATTGGATCCCGCTGGTCAAGGAAGGTATAAAAAGTCATTTTGTAGGCAAAGGGTTTTTTGTATTCGTGTTTGATAGCGAAGAAGATCGAAGCTTGATCTTCAGAAATGGACCCTATTTTATGGGGCCACGAGGGTTATACTTGAACAAATGGCATCCGGATTTTGATCCTACTCAAGACGTTCCCACAGCGGTTCCAGTTTGGGTGCGCCTCCCACATCTCCCTCTCCAATGCTGGAGCCAGAGCTCGCTGAAATCCATCGGCAATGCCCTAGGCAGATATGTAGATCAAGCTCCGAGAAAGGATCAGTTCTTTTGCGCACGCATCTGCGTGGAAGTCGACCTAGAGGTCGGGCTCCCTGAAGCTATCAAGCTAACAGTGGCCGACTGGTCGCACATCCAGGAACTAGACTATGAACAATTGCCTTTTAAATGCCGGCACTGCCACGAATACGGGCATTTTGTAAGGTACTGCAAAAAAAAATGGAGGAAACAGCAGAAAAAGAAAAAGGTGATCAATGGAAGCAAGCAAAGAGAACAGCGAGCAACAGGCAGAACAATAAAAACAAAACAAAAGAGACAATGAACAAATCAGGGCTTGAAGACACAAATAATCAAAACAACGGAAGTAGAGAAGCTGAAAGCAGTGCTGGGGACAAAAATCCCTTCAAATCCCTCACTCCTCCGGAAGATCCGCCAGAGGCCGAACCAGAAGATCCACCGCAAAAGAACAACGAAGATATACAAGAACCAGGTAATACCCCAAATACGAATCCCAACAACACTTCCTCTCCTTCTTATGCAGACATAATAAAACAAAAAAAGAAGAACCAAGAATATGCAGGTTCATCTGATGAAGAGATACTCGAAAGGCCACTAAAAAAAGTGGGTAGAAGAACAAACAGGGAAACCAGAGAAGAAGAATCAGAAAGGCAGAAAACCCTAGGCAGTCAAGCCACCATAGAAATGACCATCGGGAGAAACACAAGGCCAAGGGCGTCCAAGCCGGTTCATCAAGTGGTAAATGATGCAGTTGATCTCCTGGAACTGTAGGGGGCTGGGTAATCCCAATAAGGCTGAGGCTATCAAGGACCTACTGAAAATGGAAACCGCAGACATCCTAATGCTCCAGGAGACTAAGATAGAAGGGGAAGCCCTTCTAAACACTAGCATGTTGAAATGGAAATATGACTCAGGAAAGACTGTCAGTGCAAGGGGATCGACCGGTGGAATAGGCATGTTTTGGTCAAAAAACTCATTCACTTTGGAACGATCCATAGAGACCCAACACTGGATCCACACAGATTTGCGACACACGGTAAGCAATCTCTCCTTGGCTCTTTTTAATTTGTATGTTCCTGTCCGCTATGAAGAAAAGAGAGAGTGTTGGAGGACACTAATGGCCTATATAGAACAGATCAACCCTACAAACATAGTCATCGGAGGAGATCTGAATATCATTCTAAACCCCAAAGAAAAAAGAGGAGGGATTTATTCTAGAGACCCCTTCGTCAACACTGTGGGCAATCTGACTTTACAGTGGGACTTAGTTGACTTCAAACCTATAAAAGGCAAATACACCTGGTCCAACAACAGATCAGGAGAAAATCAAATTTCAGCTAGGCTGGACAGGTTTCTCATCAGCAGTACATTAATGCTGGACAATAGAATGGTTTTCTCCAAGATCCTCCCCAAGCTTACATTGGATCACAAGTCAGTTCTACTTTGTATTAAAAAAGAAGAAGATCTCGACCCTCTTCCTTTTCGCTTCAACCTCTCTGGGCAGGCAAAGACAGATTCTATGAAACTGTTCAAACGGCCTGGAGGATAGCTGTTTACGGATCCCCAAGTTATGTGTGGGAACAAAAAATAAAAAACACCAAAAAAGCTCTGAAAAATTGGATTAAAAAATCTTTGCAAACCCCAACTAGCCAAAGGAAAGAAGCAGTTCTTCAGCTGGAAAGAGTCCAATTCGAAATGGAGGAGAAAGATCCCTCTCCCATAGATTTAGACATAGAAAAACTGCCCAAAGGAAAGCATATTGTTGTTTCAGAACTGAAGAAGAATACTGGCGTTTAAAGTCCAAAAGTTTGTGGCTCAAATATGGAGACAGGAACACCAAATACTTTCATAGACAGTGCAGGGCACGAGTCTCCCGTAATCACATAGCAGAGATAACAAGCACAACCGGACAGGTGTATAACGGATTCTCACAAATCAAAGAAGCAGCGGTCACTCATTTTCAGAATCTTTTAAGTGCGGAAAGGAATGGAAATGAGGAGGACGCAGAGGAGTTCCTCTCAACCATCCCAAACCTAGTCAATGAGGAGGACAACAATTCTCTATTGAGCCCAGTCACGGAAGAGGAGATAACCAATGTAGTTTGGTCCATGGAACCGGATAAAGCTCCAGGACCCGATGGGTTCTCAGCTCACTTCTACAGAATCTGTTGGGAAATCATCAAAATCGACCTATTCAGAATGGTAAGAGGAATCCTAAGGAAGGCAAAAGTAGGAGGAGGAATAAACTCTACCTTCCTAGCCTTAATTCCCAAGGAAACAAACCCAAGGACCTTTGACAGATATAGGCCGATTTCTCTTTGCAATTTATCTTATAAGATTGTGGCCAAGCTGCTGGCCAACAGAATCAAGCCTCTTCTCCCAAAGCTCATCTCTCAGGCACAAGGAGGATTCGTAAAAGGCAGACAAATTCTGGACAATGTCATCCAGATTCAAGAAGCTCTCCATTCCAGCCTAACCCGAAAAGAACAAGGTATGATCATTAAATTGGATATGTGCAATGCCTTTGATCGTGTTAACCGCTCCTTTTTGTTCAGGGTTCTAGCAAATTTTGGCTTTAAACAAGATTTCATAAACCTCATCAAGGCTTGTACAGAAAACGCTTGGATCGCCCCAATGGTGAACGGCAGACCAACGAAATTTTTTCAAGCAACCAGGGGATTGAGGCAGGGCTGCCCCCTTTCGCCCTTCCTATACATCTTGATGGCGGACGTTCTAAGTCGTAAGCTAACCCAAGAGAAACAAGTCGGTACCATTCCAGGGATAAGGATAGTTCAAGGCATTGCCTCGGTGAATCATGCGCTATTCGCAGATGATTCAATTCTGTTGGGGGGCGCATCCATGAGAATTGCAAGCGCTTTTAAAACCATTCTTCAACAGTACTGCAACATCACCGATGCATTAGTCAGTGAAAGGAAAAGTGCAATATACAGTTGGAATATCGATCAGCACGCTATAGACAGAATTGCCAGTGTTCTGGGGTTCAAAGGATATGCTCTGTGGGAAAAAATCAAATATCTAGGCTTACCATTGACGAGGGGCTCCAATCGAAATCAACTGTGGGAAGAAGTGATATCTAAATTCAAAAATAAGATAACAGCATGGGGCGGAGTTTGGCTCACCACCGGAGGAAAACTCACCCTCATCCGATCCGTGCTCTCTGCCCTGCCCACATATCAAGCCTCGTTGCTGCTAGCTCCAAAACAAATCACTGACCAAATATCCAGCATCATTCGAAACTTTCTCTGGAGCGGAGGGAAAGGTAACAAAGATCGCTTCCATCTCATCAAATGGGAGACAGTGAAACGCCCAATAGCTGAAGGCGGACTCCAAATCCGCGATCCCCAACATGCAAATCTGGCATTGGGAGGCAAACTCCTGTGGCAATTAATCACAGAACCTTCGCACCCAATCAGTCAGTTGTTGAACCTCAAATATTTACAAAAGCAACCAATCTCATCTTTCAATCCAGCGCATTCTCCAAGAGGAACGCAGGCCTGGAGGCTGTGTTGCAGAGGGATCGAATTCTTCTGAAACCATTTATACAAAATCCCTGGGAATGGCAAAAATTCGCTACTATGGAAAGAACGAATCATGAATCACTCCCCTCTCTCAACCATCAACGAAATAGCAGAGTTGAGAGTCTGGTTAATCTCTAAAGGAGTAAGGAAAATTGAGGATATAGCAGAGTGGGACATCAATGGCAACTGGCAGCGCTGGACGTTGCCAATCATCCCAACCCACTTAAAAGAACAGTCAAAAATTCTGTTAGAGGCAATAACAGATTTTATTCCTGTGCATAAGGAAGAGGAAGATCAATGGGGATCGGGAAAAACAGGAGAGTATACGGTCAAACAAGGGTACTTTCAAATGCAAGGAAAACAGGAGTCACAGTACCCTGAATCAGTTTGGAAACAGATATGGGAAAACTTCAGCATCCCCAAGATTAACTTCTTCAGTTGGACCTTATTCCACAATAAAATCTTGACCGGAGACAATTTGTGCAAAAGAAACTTTGCAGGCCTGCATCGTTGTCCCCTCTACAAGAACGCTTCAGAAACTGCAGTCCATTTGTTTATTGACTGTGAGTATGCACAGAAAGTGTGGTACAACTTCTTAATAGGGCTGAATGTGAGTCCCCCAACACGCTGTCAGATCACAGAATTATTTTTGACATGGAAAACTTGGTATCCCCACAGCATCAACGAAAAATCTCTTTGGCACAAGTTATGGACTGCTACACCGAAATATGTTTGTTGGAAGTTATGGCTCTCCAGGAACGAAGCTATCTTCAATCAAAAAGACATAAATGTAGAAGCAGTAGCAAGGCAGGCCAAGGATCTCCTCTTAGAAACTCTGAGACAAACTAGTGTCAAAGACAACAACCTCAGAAATGAAGAAAAGACGTGGCTGGAAGGTTATACACCCATGCCAACTACACATGCCATCATCCGCCCAAACCACAAGGAAAACTAGCAGTACAGAGACAACTCGGACAATTTTCAGAATTGGTGGAAGTCACAAGGTAAATGTACAATCTTCTTCGATGGGGCTTCGAAAGGAAATCGAGGCAGGTCAGAAGCAGGAGGTGTCATTTACTTTCAGAATGGCAGAAAAGAGGAATTCAGTTGGGGACTTGGGCTAAAAACCAACAATCAAGCGGAAGCACTCAGTCTATTAAAAGCTTGTCAATTGACCAGAAAAGGAAACGCAAATGAAATTATAGTTTTTGGAGATTTAGAACTACTGATAAGGTCTCTAATACACAAGAAAAGCCTCAAAGATCCAGTTCTAAACAAGTAGCTAGCAAGAGTAAACAAATTAATGAAGGAATTCTCATCAGCACAACTCTTCCATATCCTCAGAGATTTAAACACTGAAGCAGACAGGTTAGCAAATGCAAGATGCAATATTGAAAAAAGTATGATCAGCATAAATACAGAGACTCCAAAAATGGCAATCATTCCTTAGGAGTACTAGAAAAACAGAGAAAAGCAATGAAAATGATTTGTAATACTTGCTTGGCTTTGGCCTCTAATAAATAAAAATACTCGTTTCAGTTAAAAAAAAAAAAATTGTTCTTAAAGAAATTTAAATTATTTTTGAAGTATTTTAATTTGTTTTTAAATTATTTTTGAAGTATTTTAGTTTGTTTTAAAATTATTTTTGAAGTATTTTAATTTGTTTTTAAAGCATTGTAGACTATTTTTAAAGCATTATTAATTGTTTTTAAAGCATTTTAAATTGTTCTTGAAGCGTTTAAAATTGTTTTTAAAACGTTTCAAAAGGGTTTTAAAGCATTTTCAATTGTTCTTAAAGCACTTAAACTTATTTTAAAGAATTTTAAAATGTTTCTAGAACATTTTAAATTGTTTTTAAAGAATTTTAAAATCATTTTAAATTGTTCATAAAGCAATTTTAATTATTTTGAAAGTATTTTAAATTGTTTTTAAAGCATTTTAAATCATTATTAAAGCATTTTAAATTGTTTTTAAAGCATTTTAAATTGTTTAAAAAAAAAATAAAGTTGTTTTTAAAAGCATTTAAAATTGTTTTTAAAGCATTTAAAACTGTTTTTAAAGCATTTTAAATTGTTCTTAAAGCATTTTAAATTGTTTAACATTTAAATTGTTTAAAAAATAAATAAAATTTATAATTGTTCTTAAAGTAATTTGAAATATTTTAAAAGTATTTTAGATTGTTTTTAAATCATTTTAAACTATTTTAAAAACATTTTAAATTGTTTTTGAAGCGTTTTAAATTGTTTTTAAAACATTTTAAATCATTTTAAATTGTTTTTAAAACAATTTAGGTTGTTCTTAGAGCAATTTAAATTATTTGTAAATTGTTTTTAAAGCATTGTGAACCATTTTTAAAACATTTTAAACTACTTTAAAGCGTTTTAGATTGTTGTTAAAGAATTTTAAAATCGTTTTTAAAGCATTTGAAAGCGTTTTAAATTGTTTTTAAATTATTTTGAACTATTTTAAACCATGTTTAAATAATTTTAAATTGTTTTTAAAGA
>APFE031397663.1:0-13245 GCA_000404065.3 Pinus taeda | reverse complement strand
CAATGCCTCTTAAGACCATGGTTGGTGTTTTTTAGCATTTGAGTGGATGCACATGCCATGAATATGTTTTGCATAGTGGAAATGTGTCTTATCACCTAAATATATGGTTAAGGGGGGAAAAGGTGCTTCATCCCTAATTGAACCTTATTGAGCTTAAATTCCATGGTTAGGGGAGGAAAACACTTGCGCCATATGACCTAAACATATCTTCTTGTTCCTAATTTCGACACCTACAACCCATAACACAACCACTCTTAGGGGATCTTATCCATAAACTGTTGTGGAGATTCCACTGGACAGTTCGTCACAACAAATATGATAATATTATATTAAAATTCTGAATTTTTACACAGTTACAATTTTATTATACTTCTAGATATGTAAATCTAACAGTAATTGGTGCATGCATGAGGATTGAAATTATACATAAAGTAGAGAATGAAAAATAAGCTCACACACACAAATAAGACACAAGATATGATCTGGGAAATCCTTTCGGGAGAAAACCCAGCTAGAAGGTGAGGCCACTTCGCCCTTTTTCTCTATTTGGAAATGTGGTTGCAGGTACAAAGAAGTAATGCCTGTGGCCCATGGGTTGCTACAATGCACAAATCCTCTCTATGTGCTCTAACTCCTCTCTCTCTTGGATATCCGTTCTTAACTATGGAACAAAATGCTCTCAAAAGAATGGAATGCCTCTTCCTCCTAGTGGCTCGGTTATAAAACAACCTGATAGCCTACTAGTGGTTAAGTTTGACTACATCAACTTTTAAATAGAGTTACAACATAGACTCTTCTTGAGTATTTTACATCAAAATCACGTGGCTAGCCCCTTTTCCATGATTAATGGGGGCTGACGCGACATCCTCCCGAACTATAAGCGTGAAAATAGGAAAGTCAACTTCTAAGTGGAATAACTTTTGCATATGGACTTCAATTGACGTGATTCTTATGCCATTGGAAATATATCTATGTGTAGAATAGCATTGAAATATGTTGCATTAAAGCGATAAAGTTTTACCCCCTCTAAAATTTCATTTGATGCCTCAAAACGATCTCGTAATGTTTCAGACCAAGTTTTTGCCAATCTCAGTCCTGTTGCTAAAAATGGTCCCATGAGCTGATTCCTCCACCTTTTCCACTCCGAATGCATCAATATGGATGAAAACAATATCATGATCAAATACGGATCACACCTCCCTATTTTGAGAGGAATTTTGTCCCAAAAAGATTTTACTAAATGAGGTGAGGAAATTTTCCCTCTACCTTCTCTCTAGTGTACCATTTAGCTTTGCTTGGAAGTTGTCCCTTTAACCCAATTTGCCAAAGGTCATGTTGCTATTGTCTTATAGTTTTGGACCTCTTCTGCAAAAATATATCTTTTGTCAACTCTTCCTGAGTGTTTGGTACCAAATCCTCCAGAGAAGGTGGGGCTTGTTCCTCTTCCTAATCTAACATGGAAGGCTCATAGAGTTTCAAGTTATCCACATTCACAATTCAGAAAATGTGCATATACAGTGGTAAAATGAGTCGATAGGCATTATCACCCACCTTTTCCAGTATCTCAAAGGGACCATATCTCAGAGCCTTGATTTTCCTACCAGGCCTCTACAACCTCTCCTTGTTCAACTATAGCCATACTCTATCTCCCACCTTGAATGATTTATCTGTTTTGTGCTAATCATACCTGGCTATATACTTCTCTTGTGACTTCCGTAGTGTTTCTTGTACGTGTGGATGGATCTTCTTGATCTTCTCTATAAAATTTTCAGCCCTCAAAGCATCTCTTGTAAGATCTTCCCTCACTCCTCGTTTCTGCCCATATTCAATATCCAAAGGTGAAGGTATAAAATATCCTAAAAAAGTTTCAAATGGGGACTTTCCTATAGAAGTGTGGATTTCTATGTCGTAAGAATGTTGTATATATACCAAATTTTCATCCCCGGTTTTTAGATGCTTTTGGTTGTATCCCCTCAGAAGCTGCACCAAAGTCCTGTTGACTACTTCTATCTTCCCATCTGTCTGTGGATGGAATGCTGTAGATCTCTTGAATTTTGTGTCCATATATTCCCACAATGTAGTGCAAAATGCACTGAGAAATCTTGTATCCATGTTTGAAATGATGCGCCTTAGTATGCAAAAGTGCACCCAGACCTGTCCAAAGAACAAGTTTGATGCTTCTTGTCCGCTAATGGTCTTTTTATAGGGCACCAGAACACACATCTTGTTGAACCTATCAACTACCACGAACATGTAGTCATGTCCATTCCTAGTTTTCGGTGAACTTTCCACAAATTCCATGGAAATTATTTGATCCGGATTTAAATAGGAACGAAACAAATTACAGAGATAACCATAAATACAAAGATGCAGCAGAAATAATACTTCATTTCATTAATGTAAAACACTGAAATATCTTACAAATAGAAATGGAAATCAACTAGCTAAGGCGTTGGTAGCTTATCTCTGAGAAGAGATGTGGCGGCTACATGCCTCTAAATTGTGTTACAACGAGGCTCGAAGGCCCATTTATTGTTGAGAAACAATGGAAAACCCTAAACATCCAAAAACCTGACCCTAGGAGATGAAGCATCAAACTATGGGCCCCGTTTTGGGTAAATTGGTACATCAACTTCCCAGGGTCGTAACTTTGGCATACGATATTCTTTTGATGCACACAATACCTCGTTAGAAATATCTATCCGAGGAATGACCAATGTTGCTCCCAGTTTTCCCAAAAAATATATTTTAGGGCCTCAAAATGACTCCGGAAGTTCAGGGCTTGAAAAACTGCTAAAAGTAGTAAATTGTGCTACAATTAAGGAAACTGAAAAACTAAAAGAGATATTTGTGGGGGTCCAAGTGGGATAGGTAGGTGGCCACCAACATACACCTGGTTCATTCCTGCCCCCTTAGGAAGAAATGGTCCCCATTGCGTTGAGTTCCTCCATGAGATGAGGAAACTTCTGCTGAGCTTGGTCCCTGGTGAGCTGCTCTGCAACCTCTGATGTGTCTAGCAATGGTGGGAAGCTTGGTCGAGGGTGGTCCAATTTGAACACTCGGTGCAAGCGAAGGAATGGGGGAATTCTATGCTCCAAAGCATTGTTTCCCATAGTCTTGGCACTGGTGTAAGGACCATATCGTAGTGGTATGAGCTTCTCATGGGCTCTGGTAAGGCATTCCTTCTACAGATGCAACCAAACTTTATCACCTACCTGAAACTTGTGTCGTACCTGATGCTGATCATGTCGTTGCTTGTACTTGGAATTTTCCAGAATGGAGTGGCGATAGATCGACCCGTTGGATAGAGGTGCTCTGGAAGTCAAATCAGACGACTGCTTGACCTAACTGTGCAATGAGACCCCTATGGGTGAGGAGAAGATGTGTGGGTGAGGAGAAGATGTTGCTATCTTCTTTCATGACCGTATCCACCTGCTTCTGCTACATGGAGGAACCCTTCCCTGGGGCCATGGATGTAGCTACGATCTTCCTCTTACTTTGAGATCGAACCAGATAGAAAACAAAATTCCTAGTCTAGGAGATGATCTTATTGCCTTTCTTAGCAGAGATCAAAGAAGTGGTGGTAGGTGGGGCTACCTTCGGTATCTTATATAGTGTATTACACAAATAAATAATAACAACGCGAGGCCTTGACTCATATACAACATATCGCTTCCACAAGTATGGTTGACCTAATAATACATCACAAACATCAAGCAGTGCAACATCACACAATACCTCATCTGTGAAGGGCCTGATACTGTAGGGAAAGAGGCACTGCTGGCGGACTTAGAGATCTCATCCTTGGTGAAACCACTCGATGTTGTAGGGTTGCGGGTGTGGTATGGTTGGTAGTCCCTGTCGCTTCATGACCTTTGCTGAAATGAGGTTATTTTGGCTCTCATTGTCAACAATGAACTGTAGTGGCAAACCCTTCACCTACATTTGTGAGTGGAAAAGACGCTTCCCCTCCTCTAGATCTTCGGGCTCATTCTTCGGGACCTTGGCGCTGGCAACAATGGCTCTGGGCTCCGCATCAATGATTTTCTTCCCTTTTTCATTCCCCTTATTAGGTTCTGACTCAGGGTCGGAACATGCATTTGATTCTGAAGCCTTCAACTTGGCCACCAGCGACTGCTTGGTCCGACGCTCACTTGTGTTATGAGTGGGGCTCTTATGGAAATCACACCACTTTCCTGTGTCCTTCTTTGACTTTGTGGTGTTGTCTTTTCTTGCGGCTTCAACCGGTTGTCTTTGGTTACCTCGCCTTAGCTTTGTCCTTTGTCCTTTGGATTTGCAGATCCAAAGTCTCGCTTATTTCTTTAAACTTCAGCTCGATCTTGATAACGTATCTGTATGCCGTACCAAGCAAGGAGATGTTCAGGAACTCCATCTTGTCCTGGATGTACCTGTGTAGGAAGCCACGGTATTTGAGTACAAAATGCAGCTCAGAATCCTTGATACCCAACTTTGTGGGAAGGGTATGAAAAATATTTGTGAACTTCAGCACGTCTTGGTCCCTTCCTTGCTGCAGCATGGTCCATTTGATGTATTTGTCCTCATAGATCTTGATATGGTAGTACTGCTCCTTGATGGCATCCCAGAATACAGTCCAAGTGGGTGCGGCTGAAAATAGTGAGTCCATACTTTCATCCTTCTGCTCGCAATAGGTTTCCTACCAGTCTTTGACGTGGGGTGCTGCTTTGAGAAGTGCAAAAGTGATATTTTCCCGTCTGGAAAAATCATGAACAAAAAAATTACCTTCTAGTAGATTTAACCATTTATCTACGGCATCTGCATCTATCTGACCCTCGAAATGGGGATTTCAAAGTTAACTTTTACCTTAAAGGGTGTGGCATTTCCAGAGTAGTTGTTGGAAGCAGATGTGTCGCTCCTGTGTAGCCACTGAAGGATCTGGGCAAGGTTTTCCATCATTGCGTTCCTCTGTCGCTCAAGGGATTCTTCGAGCAAGATTTTGATATGATCTCCTGCCCCTTCGTCTTTATTTTCATCTGCCATGGGAGGTCGTCGAGATTTGCAAGGCTAGTCTTGCAAAGGTTCGACTAGTTCAAGCCCTAACTCCTTATATCCCGACCTCGTTGGGGACATGCAAAGAAAAACAGAGAAAGAGCAGACTGCTCGGATACCATTGATCTGGATTTAAACAGAAATGCAACAAATTATAGAGATAACCATAAATACAGAGATGCAACAAAATTAATACTTCATTTCATTAATGTAAAATACTGAAATATGCTTACAAACAGAAATGGAAATCAACCAGTTAGGGTGACGTAGCTTATCTATGAGAAGAGATGTGGTGGCTACATGCCTATGAACTATGCTACAATGAGGTTCAAAGGCCTATTTATTGTTGAAAAACAATGGAAAACCCTAAACATCTAAAAATCTAACCCTAGGTGATGAAGCGCCAAACTATGGGCCTCGTTTTGGGTAAATTGGTACATCAACTTCCCGAGGTTGTAACTTTGGCATACAATCTCCATTTGACGTGCACAATACTTCGTTAGAAAGATCTATCCGAGGACTAAAAATTTGGGAAGAGAAATATATATGAATCCATGGGCCCATGTTGCTCTTATTTTTCCCAAAAAATGTGGTTTAGGGCCTCAAAACAGCTCTGGAAGTTCAGGACCTGAAAAATTGCTAAAAATAGTAAATTGTGTTATAATTAAGGAAACTAAAAAACTGAAAGAGATAGTTGTGGGGGTTCAAGTGGGATAGGCGGGTGGCCACAAACCTCCACCTGGATCATTATTTCCCAAAGATGAGTAGGTACAAAAAAGGGATAATATAGACCCAGTTTCCTATTGTTAGGTTCGCTGGTATAACAAAACATGCATCCTCTTATGAACCTAGCTACCTTCTCTTGCATCTTGGGCCAATACACATGCCTCTACAAGTTAGCCATAGTCTTCCCTACACCAAAGTCCCCTGCAACCTTAGAGGCATGAGCCTCTCTCATAAGCTGCAGTCATTCACCTTTAGGAACACATAACTTATCCAACCTGTAGAGTAACTCATCCTGGAGATGGTAGCCAACGGTGTTGTCACCAATGTGCACATGAATCTGCAATTGTTGATACACCTCCTTGAAGTCCCCATCCTCTGAATATGATTCTCTATATGCATCATGGGTGAATGTATCCATGTGCATAAGATTCCCCAAAGCTGTGATCTTTGATGTGGGTGACCTTGAGAGCATGTCGACCAACTTGTTTGTGCTTCCCTTCTTATACTTGATCACCAAATGAAACTGTTGTAAAAACCCCATCCACTTGTAATTCCTGGTCTGCTTTAGCTTACTCCAGGCCTGCAAGTATTGTAACAACTGATGATCTATGTGGACTACTGTCTCCTTTCCCATCATATAGTGCTTCCACTTCTTCACTTCTTGCACCATGACATAGAGATCCTTGTTTTAGGTAGGGTAGTTAAGAATTACCCCATGAATTACTTTAGAATGGTAGCAAACGGGCCTTCCTCCATGTATTAAGACAATTCCCATAGAATACCCACTCACATCTGTCTCCACTTCAAGGGGCCACTGCAAGTTTGGTAATTCCAGAACTGGTGCTTGACTTATATTCTTCTTTAGCTCCTCAAAAGCCTTCTGCTGACCTTTTCCCCACTGGAAACACTTACCACTTGTTGTTATGGCATGGAGCGGTGCTGCTACCGTTGAAAATGAGGCTATGAAATTTTTCAGGTACTATGCTTCCCTAATGAAAATATTGACCTTAGAAACATTAGTACATACTGACCGTTTCATGATGGCCTCTATCTTGGAAGCATATATGTTTAGTTCTCCTCCATTGATCACATACCCTAGATATATCAAAGACTAATGTGCAAAATCAGACTTCTTGAGATTTTCTAGAATCTGGTTCTTTTTCAATTTTTCTAGCACTTGCGTCAAATGTGAAATATGCTGCTCCCAGGTAGCACTATATATCAATATATCATCCAAATAGACAATAACAAATGAATCTATAAAAGGGTGCAGTACATAATTCATTAATGTCATAAACGTATTTGGTGCATTACATAGGCCAAATGGAATAACTAACCACACATACAAACCTTCAACTCTGTATCCTTATTTACCCATCCTAGTGGACATGGGTTTGGATGATCACGAACTTCCAGCCCCAACTTCTTGACCAACTCTGTTGCAATGATATTCACCTATGAACCTAAGTTAAACAAAGAATCAATCTTTGTCTTCTTGACCTATATCTTTATATGGAAGAGCTTGGTCATTTCTTTCTCTTCCTATTGCCGAAGGGAACTTAGATTCACCTCCTTCTGCACCGACATACAAATTATCTTCTCATCCATGTTTGAGCTACGTTCAACTTGGTTGCTCAGATCCGTGGCCATGAGATTCTTCTCCTTGTTATCTTTCTTCTTGTTCTTCGAGTTTAGCTCTGGATGCAACTTCCAACATTTTTCCTTTGTATATCCATCGATGTTGCAGTGGTTTTTAGGATCTTTGCACTAGTGTGCTGTGGCTGCCATCTTTTATATTTTCCACTTTTTTGATTCTTCTTATTCCACTTAGGAGTACATCTAGGTTCCTTGGATACCCAACATTATAGCCATATTCCTAAATTCTATGGTGTACTCCTGCATGCTTTGGTCTGACTTTTCTTGAAGTAATGCCACCAGATCCACTAATCCTCCATGTACCCAATGGGATAAAACTGTGACTTAATGAGGGTTTTGAAATCTTCCCACTTAGTCACTGGAGGATCTCCCTCCAACCTCAGGGTTTTGTGTGGATCTCCCACTAAGTCAGTGCATGGCCATCCAATTTCAACAACGCAAATGAGATTTTCTCTCCTTCCTCAATCCGATGGATGCTAAAATAAACTTCTAGTTGCTGCAACCAATGGTTCAGCTTTAGAGCATCAATCTCGCTGTGGTATGGCTTGATATCCACTTTGGCTTCCATTTTAAATAGGGACTGATTCATGACACTTGAACCCGGTTGATGATATTTTACAGGTTCTTTCTTCAACTGGTTCTTTGTTTCTCCCTCATATTCCAATCCTCGTTCAAATTTTCCCTCTACATTTGAACACCTATATTCTCCAAATATCCCTAGCTTGTTATTCAGGGGCGTCATGAGGAGGCTTACATTGTAGTTGATATCTGTGATTTGTTGTTCCAAAAGCGAAAACCTCACCTCTGCATGATCATGAGGTTTGTTTATAGATTCCTTGACCATGCATATGGTTTTACAATTTTTGGCCATGCTGATCTAGATCCTTGCAATATCCACAAAATACCCAAAGTGTTGAAAAATGTAACTAGGTTCGGTCTTCATAATGACATGTAATTGTGACTTTTGTAAATGATGTAATGAAGAAAATAAAACTATTATTGTAAGCCTTTATTCATGGGTTTCATGAGCAAGTGATTTTATTTTAGATGGCTCCCATTGAGAGCCTTAGGATTTATCATTAGAGTCATAGAATTAATGTCATGTATGGAGAGATCTTCTTAAGCATGTATATGAGTCAATAAAGGTGTCTAGAAGCCCTCCAACGACAAATGACTAGTTCCACTCTTCATTTCGGCCTTAAAATGAATAAGGATCTCATGTCGGCTCACAATATAGAGACACGTCTCTTCATACACTCAAGTCGGCTTATTTATGATGGACAACCACTATATATAATCATGAAGGTACTTCGCATTTCTTAAGTTCAGAAATTTGGATCATCCTATGAATTCAGATGAGTAATAATAATATATAGTTAAGATCTATAGAACATAGACTAATTCAGATGAAAGGAGTAGCGAGTAAAAATGGTGATGGAACAATGAAAAAGTCAAAAGGATAGATACAAGTACAATGATTCATATATCTCTCTCTGAATTTTGGAGGAGGCTATACTCATTAAAGTTCAGATCTCTGAATTCGGATAGATAGAGGCAAAATGAGGTTTGGATACATCTCTGTGTTTTTGGATGGGTAATGGCAAGATATCTCTGTGGAAACTACAATATAATGTTGTCTCATAGTAAAGGGAATTTGGAACCCTATGAGATTCATATCACAGAGAAGGGAGAACAATTCAGGTAGTTCAGCGAGGAGTGATGAAGAAACAACAAAATTTTGGAGCTATTGTTTAGTGTTGTATCATTGTGTTTTAGTGCTGTTGCAGAGGTCACATTTTGGAGACACTACATTGACATGTCTCGGTGCCATCTTTAGTGCATCTGTAGATCGTTTTGGAGATGATATCAACGTTAAACATGTCGAAGAGGAAGAGGAATCCAGAATAAGAAAAGAGAAGAGAACTAACATCTTGGTCTTGGAGTGGTTTATAGATCAAGGGTCTTGGTCTTAGCATTATTCAATTGGAATCTCTATAAGAAAAATTTGTGCAAGTTTTCCTCTCAAAGAGAGAGGTTTTGGCCCTAGCCAATAACCTTCTTGTTGTGCTTCTTGTCTATTTTGTTCATGCATTGGTTACTCTTTGATGAAGAATAACACTAATAATCTAACATGAAGAAGACCTTAATCTAAACAAGTAAAAATCATTCACAAAAGTTGCGATCATTCTGCAACTTTTGTTGTGTTTGTATAAACTGAAGAGGTCAGTGATCTATGTGGATGATTGTCTTCTTCCCTAGAATGGAATGCTTCCACTGTGGGTTATTTCCAAATTGTGTTGGAGAGTGTCTCACTGTGATAGGGGACCAGATCTTGCTGGGTGAGAATTGCACCAATAACATAGTTGGAGGCAACTATCTCAATTTCAAATGGATATTGCAGGTCTGGAAACGTGAGTACTGGTGTAGAGAAAATGCAGTGTTTCAGCTCAATGAATGCCTTCTATTGAAACTCAGAACAATTTTTTTTCTTTCACTCTGCCCTTGATAACTTGACTCAAAGGCCAAGTAATATGAGAGAATCCCAACATGAACCATTGGTAGAAATTAGCGACACCCAAAAATTTGCAAAACTCTATTAGAGTTGTTGGGGTTGGCCAATCTCGAATGACTTGGATCTTAGTTGGATCCACATGTACAACTTTTTCATCCATGATCTATCCCAAATACTAGACTTGGTTCATGTCAAAGGATAATTTATCCAAGTTGGCACATAGTTTGTGCTGCTATAGGATTTGAAGGACCTGTTGAAATATATGTTGCAAGTGCTCTGCCCAACTTTTTCTAAAGATGTGGATGTCATCTAGATATACAACCAAAAATGAGTTAGTTAATGGCCATAAGATTTCATGCATGAAACTCCTAAAATTTGCAGGGGAAGTTTCCAACCTGAAGAACATGACCAAATTCCCAAGAAGGCCCTCCTTGGATTTGAAGATGGTCTTACATACATCTGTGGGTTATATTGGAGCTTGGTGATAACAAAAGTTCAAATAAATATTGTTGAAGTACTTGCCACACTTGAGCTATTCAATAAGGTCATAAATTTGGAGGATCAGGTATATGTTCTTGACAATGACTTTATTCAATTTCTGATAATTAATTAGTGTATCTAGGTCTAATCCTTCTTCTGTATGAGTACAATTGGGCTCCCAAAAGGTGAGGAAATTGGTCAGATTTGTCCTTTTTATAGCAACTCCTAGTTCTACTACTTCAGTTCCTCATTTTCTAGAAGAGAGGGACAATATATTGGCCCATTGGGCCGAGGAGCTTTGAGGGTCAGGTTGATCTAATGATTAACATGATAGTGAACGCGCGAGGAGAATATGTCCTTGTACTCTTCAAGGACCTTATCAACTTGCTTCTGTTGCATAAAGGAACCCTTTCTATGGGCCATGGACGTGGCCACAATATTCTCCTTACTTTGAGAGAAAATAAGAAAGAAAAATAAATTTTCCGGTCTAGGAGATGATCTTACTGCATTGCTTAGCAGAGATAAAAAAATGGTGGTAGATAATGCTACCACTAGTATCTTGCATAGTTTTCTGCCCAAAGTAATAATAAAAGTAAAAGGTTTGGACTCATACACAACATGCCACTTCCACAAGTATGGTTCTCCTAATAAAACATCACAAAATTCAATAGGAGAAACATCACACAATGCCTCATTTGTGAAGGGCTTGATGCTGTAGGGAAAGCTGCATTGTTGGCTGATGGGGAGATCTCGTCCTTGGTGGAGGAACCTGATGATGTATGATTGTAGGTGTGGTGTGGTTGAAAGACCCATATTATTAAATACATCTGTTGAGATGAGGTTCTTTTGGCTTCCACTATCGACAATGAACTGCAGCGAGGAACCCTTCACCCACATGTGTGAGTGGAAGAGACACCCCCCCTCCTATGGATCTTCGAGCTTAATATTCTAGAACTTGGTGATGGAAATGGTTTATGTGTCAATAATTTGCTTCTCCTTGTTGTTCCCCTTGTTAGTTTTTGGTTCAGAGTTGAAACATGCATTAGACTCTGAAGCTTTTAGCTCAACAACCAGTGACTTCTTGGCATGACACTCATTTGTGTTGTGGGTGGGGCTCTTTTCGAACTCACACCAATTTCCCGTGTCCTTATTCATCTTCGTGGTAATATTATTTTCTTGTGGCTTCGATGGGTTATCCTAGGCCACTACACCTTGGTTCTATCCTTTCTTCTATAGTTCAAAGGTGAGGTTCCTTTTCCCTACTTTAGATTCATAAATCCAAAGACTCACCTCTTCTGTGTAAATTTCTGCTTGATCTTGATAATATATCGGTACTTTGTTCCAAGCGAGGAGATGTCCATGAACTCCATTTATTCCTAGATTTATTTGTATATACAACCATGGTACTTGAGTACCATATTTCATTTATGTTGATACCCAACTTCATGTGTATTGTGTGGAAAATATTCTTGAACTTTAGCACATCTTGGTCCCTTTCCTGCCGTAGTGTGGTCCATTTTTGTACTTATCGTCATAGCTCCTGACAGGGTAATATTGTTCCTTGACGAAATCTCAGAAATAATTCCAAGAGGGTACAACTAAAAAGAGTGAGGGCTCCTCCTTCTCCCTCTGCTCATAGTAAGTTTCCTACTAGTCCTTGATGTGGGGGGAAGATTTGAGGAGTGAAAAAGTAATATTTTTCCTATCAGAAAAAATATGGATTTTAAAATAACCTTTTGTTGACGGTGTTGGGAATATGTCAACCAAGGGGGTCTCCTTGGTATGAAGTCCCAATTAGATCTCACACTATTTGGAGTAAGATACCCAAACAAAAATATGGGCAGTTGCAATTAGTTTTAGGAATATTCCTTAGCTGCAATTGTTAACATAAGAGATTATACAAGAAATGTTGGTTTGTGTTATATTCTTTCCACGACTAGCCCACGTAGTTAACTGGGGGGTTATAGGGGGGGCGGAGCCCCCCTTTCGTTGTGCTGATTGTGTAATGGGGGGGGGTCATAGGGGGTTTGAGGCGTACCCATAACCCCACTTTATGGGGTCCAGAGAAGCACCCCGGAAAATTTTGGTTTTGGACCCTATGTTAGGATGCGTGGACCCACCTATGGTTTTGTGCATGATTTTTGCACATGTTTTTGGACACGATTGTTTTCAGTCCATGGTATTGGATGCTTTGGCATGTATAAATTTGTATTATAACATTGAAAGGAGCATAATAAAAAATCAAGCTGGTAGTCCCGGTTTTGGGATCTAGGGGAAAATCCCTGTGTATGTGTTTATGTGTTATGATCTCGCATTGTTTATTTTGTATGTTTTAGAATTCGTATGCAAGTAATTTCTGTACGGGGTTAAAACCTACATTTGGTATCAGAGAAGTTTTGGATTCAAGGGGACGCCTTTGTTGCTAAGGGGTTTCGCTCGGGCTTGTGGTTGACCCTGTTCAGTGGGAGATCTACGAGATCGATTCTGGTGGTGAAGGAATATGGTGAGCAGTGGAAAGATAGAGATCGAGAAATTTAATGGTCAAAGTTTTGAGTTGTGGAAACTCAAGATGGAGGATCTATTGGTGGATAAAGATTAGTGGATCGCGGTAGATCCGGGTACTAAACCAACGGGAGTGACTGATGAAGAATGGAAGAAATTGGATCGGAAGGCAAAGAGCACAATATGGTTGTGTGTCTCAGATTCAGTATTGTTGAATGTATCAAGGGAAGCTACAGCGAAGGCTTTATGGGACAAGTTAGGGACTTTGTATCAATCTAAGTCTCTGGTGAATAAACTGTTCCTACGGAAAAATCTGTATAACCTAAGGATGAAAGATGGAG
>APFE031397653.1:0-16784 GCA_000404065.3 Pinus taeda | reverse complement strand
TAGAAACAAAAATAGATTTTTCAAAATTATTTAAGTGAAAATAAATAAATGTATACCTATGTATGTTTGAAGTGAGAAATGTCAATTCATTTTATTTTGGATATTTGGGAGGAATGATTGGTATCCTCCCAATGACTGAGAGACACGTTTATTGGATGGAGGCCGACTTGTATATTATTCATCTAATTATTCATCGATTTGTTTATTTACGGAAAAACCACATTAATGGAGGTCCCCACACGCCACATCATAGCTTTAATCGCAATCGCAACTTTCGAAGGTTTACACATAAAATAGTTGATTCCCCGCCAAAGCGAATGCCATATGATATTAAATAGTTTTTAATGATTGTGTCGTGTTCACAGTTCAATCACAATTGGTGGTTTTCCATCATGATATCCCTTAAGACTTGTGATATTACTCTGAATGCGATATTGTATAGGGCTGTTACCATAACCTGTTTCGGGTTCGCAGTACATATTGCATCAGGGGTTTTGGGTAGTGGCACATAACAGATCAGTCGATGAATATTGCTGATATTGATTTCTCTGATGCGCACGGTTTATTCCTTCCTTCGATATGGCTCTTACTCTTGGGTTCTCGTTCCTGTGACTTCTCTTCACTCTTCCGCTCTTCTGATAGCTATTCTTTTCGATGATGTGTTCCTCTTTGCTCCTTCTAATGAATTTCTTCCTCTTCCTCTTTGGCTTTCTCTTTTGATGGCTTTTGATATCTTTCCTACTTGGTTCCACTGTTTCTACGTCTGTAACCAATCCTTGGATCCTTCATGGGCAACATTATTATCACAGGAATTTGCCATCACAAACACTGCCATGTTGACATCAATGACAACCTAGATTAACATCTCGGGCTTGAGCAAAGAATTGTAGTCCTTTCATATTTTTTGACTAATGTAATATACAGGTAACAAGGGTTTTTAGCTAAGGCTTTCTTGAGGAAACCATTTTGTAATGTGTTGATTAAATTATTTCTCTTATATGCTTCGTGATTTCGCAATCATTTAATTGTTTCCATTGATGAGTAGAGTAGATTCAAGTCTATTGTTTTAGCAAATTAGAATTAGCAATTTGAATCTACAAGGAATTTCTATAGTTAAAGTGATTTTTGTGTGATGAGTTTGTTGTCTGCCTTCTAGTGTTTTTCATCTCTTTTGTTTCATTATATTTTCCATATGTCTTCTACATTTTTGAAGTGAAGTTTGTAAAGTTGAACTCTGTTTGTTAGCTCAAATTTACTATTTCCAAATTGTTATATGTTTTTGACTTAAATATCTTTAACATAATTCATTAATTGCTTCGTTTTTTGGTATTTATCTCTGTCTGCTTCTATCACAACTAAATGATAAGTTGTCTAAGAAATTTGTTTCTATCTTGCCTTTGTATTTTGTTCATATAACTTGTTAGCAATAATTTTTTGTCAAACAGATTCCATGCCAAATGGTTTTTCTTGTCCTTTCCATACCAACATTGCTTAAATCCAATTAAATCTAATTGATTTGCTGAATACATAACCAGTCATTTTTTATTGAGTTATAGAAGGGACCCCCCTTCGGATTGAAAGGGTTAGTTTTCAATTCGGGAGATTGGTTAGTGATCACCTTAGATTTTTTCTTGTAGTCAGGGTTTTGTTTAATTGATAGCAGATTGCAAGGGAAGAATTGGTTTGGATTTCTATGTGTGTTTGATGAAAAAGTACAATGACCTTCCAACCTCTTCACATGAATTAGAAATGGGATGAATTATGGACATTGGAAATGCTCTTGACAACCAATTTCCATGTACTTCTCACTGAGGTACAACAATATATCTCATTTATAGATTGGAAGAAACTTGTCAAGAAGCTAATAGTGGAGCCTAGTGTGCCTTTGAAGAAGGTGTCTTGTGTGAATATAGATGAGATAATGTTGGGTTACATGAAATAACTTAACAATTGAGGAAGAGTTGTGTAGAGGGACCAAACTACATAAGCAAAATATTATTTTTGGGCACAAGGACATGCATTCTCATAGATTGGATGTGATATTTTGCTTAGATACCTAACCAATATGTCTACAACACAAAATTATTGGAGTTGTGACACTTGGATGTTTTTCATGATATTCTCAATGAAGGTTGGATTTCCTTTATAGGAGATAGTAGTATCATCGGTGGATTAGAGTGCAATCACTGTAATAGAAGGCAACAATGACTAGAGGCATTTTTTGTAGAATTGGGTAGGAGGCACTGTCATTGAAGTGGATAGAGTGTAGTTGCATGGAAATATTGTCATGATGTGGAGTAATCATATTTTTTGTGATATAGTAGGATATTAAAAATTTGTGGTTTCCATTAGCATGAAATTCAAGGTTTCCACTAGTCTTTGGTTGGAAACAAATGCATGGATTCTTATGGACTCGAAGATAGGAGTTTCTTGGGACGTTGTTGAAGATGTTAATGTTTTTTAGTGGATGAGGTGTAATACCATCATGGATATAATAACATTTCTTAGAGTTGTGTTGGGAACCTTCATCACATTGATGCATATGACCATATTTAATAGAAATTTTATTGGAGATGTGCCATGGATAACCACCTTGGCCCATCGACAAGGTGCATTTTTGGGTTTCCTTAGCAAGGGAGAATTTATTGAAACATTTGTGACCATTGGAAAGATGGATCATGGAAACAATTAGGTACTTCTATGGATACACAAGGTAGACTATTGAGACTTTAGTACTCTTGTGAATACATAGTGTAGTATGGAGACTTGGGTACACTTGTGAATAGAAAAGACATGCTTTAGATATTTGGGCACTCCTATAGATAGATAGGGTGCATTGTGGATAAGAGTTGGGTGCTCCTATAGACATGTAGGGTGTGTTGTGGAGGGAGTTACGTTGAATGCACCAAATAGTCACGAGCTTGGACACAGACTTGATGCAAACTATCACTGCTAAAATGGAGTATTATAAGAAAGGATAGGTTGCGAGAAGAGGAGAGATTGTTGTGTCAGGAGGCACATTCTATAGTTGAGTATGATGGAGCCTGCTCTCAGTATGATTTTTTGGTTAGTGTTTGATATTACAATCCAGTATGAAAGAGTTATGGTAAGAATATTTCACTCATTAGGAGTCGTAAATAAAATATTTCAATGTCCATGTTAAGTAACATAATTTTATATCAACTTTTAAAGAGAGAGAATAATTAAAAGTATAATAAAAAAAATGTATTTTGATATGGAACTTAAATAAACTATTTGAATATATGTGTCAACTAAAATATTTCAATATTAATTTTATATGTATGTAT
Source organism: Pinus taeda (assembly GCA_000404065.3). Classification (NCBI taxonomy): domain Eukaryota; kingdom Viridiplantae; phylum Streptophyta; class Pinopsida; order Pinales; family Pinaceae; genus Pinus; species Pinus taeda. Next base: position 13,476 of record APFE031397653.1, on the reverse strand, counting down.
ATATAAAGAGAGAAAGTATTAAAAAAATGCTCACCATAATAAAATTTAATTTTAATATCGGCCATATTTTAAAACTAACCATAATTAAATATTTCAATACCTAAAGATAATAAGCAATTAAAAAAAAATTATGTTCATTTATGTTGGTGTATGAAATCAATTCATTTATGTCGGAAAATGGTTTTAAAATATTAGAGGCTCGTCATTGTGTTCACATCAAGAGATAGGAAGTGTACATTATATTATTATTGTATGTGGATGACATGTTAATTGTTGGACATGATAAGAACATGATGAACAAGTTGAAGAAGGATTTGGGAAGCAAATTTGCAATGAAATATTTGGGTCCAGTACAATAACTATTAGAAGTGATAATCATATGTGACAGAAAGAACAAAAAAGTTGTGGCTACGACAAGAAAATTATATTGAAAAGGTGTTAGACCTGTTCAATATGAAGGATGCCAAGCTAGTTGATACACCCCTTGCACCTATTATTATTATTCCTAGTAATAAAAGAGTTATTACTCCTAGTAATAATAGAGTTATTATTCCTAGTAATAAAAGAGTTAATATTCCTAGTAATAATAGAGTTGTTGATATTTTTCCTGTTGTTTTTCCGAGTATATTGTTGAGATCTTTTTCGTAATTTTTGGTGTTGTGGGTTTTTAATCATTGCTTATTTTTATTTTTATTTTGTTTATCAAAAATATTATATTTTTTTGTTATTTTTTTTAACACTTCCATTTGCACATAGCAACCAATAATAATTATTCCATTGTTAGTTTGACAACTGAGTTGTAATAAATTTTTATAGTCTAAAGTCTCAAAATATATGAATAATATTTTATACAAAAATAGTGTTTATGTACAAAGTCTCTTAATACGAATAATATGTTTCTAAAACAAGATATTGGCAAGATTTTCTAGAAAATGTGATTGTGATATCACTCATCTTTGCTATTTTTTTATTGTTATTTTTTTTTTCCATTCATCAAAAGTGTTGCGTACATGCCACGAAAGAAAACTTTGAATAAGAAACCAATGACTGTTTTGTTCAATTCCATTGTCCGTGAAACGTGGATAATTGGATTGAGAAAAATAGATGTCTTTGGAGCAATGAAGTTGGTAAACAAAGACTTTGAGAGTTGAGCGGGGACATAGAAGCGTCGTGCATGTTTCTAACATTGTGCCAATCTTGTGAGTTGTCCATATTTAACATTCCAATTACTTGTTTTTTTTGGTAAAGACTATCACTCACCATGCTTTTGTATCAGTTAACTGATGGAGTTGTTTTTAGTGTGATTTTTTAGACTTTTGGTGCCGAATTTACTGGATAAAGTTGAGGTGATTTTTTTATTTTTATTTTTGTAAGCTTAGGTAGGACCTTCTCATTTTCGAGTTTTTACATGTCCGTTATTCACCCCATTTCCAGGGAGGGTAGCACAAGAATCAAACCCAAGATCTCTGGTTCAGTGAGACTTCATTTCCATGGCCATTGCCATTTGTGTTATTTAAATTGGTTTTTTTATTGTATATATGGATTCAACACTGTGACAAACCTTGGGGCACTTCAATTGTGTAGGGATTACCCATCAAACTTGTGATTTCAATAAATTTCCTCTGGATTTTAGAGAAATTAAATAGGAAAAACCATAGTTACCAAATAGGTCCATATCGGCCAAAAAAATACGATAATTCAGGAATTCGATTTGTACAACAAATAATTCGATAAAATTAAATTCGGTTCATGGTAGTTTTGCCCAGAAGACCCAAAATTTATGTTTTATAATTAATTAAATGGATTTGTTAATTTTATCCAAAATTTATGCTTTATAATTAATTATATGGATTGGTTAATTTGTGCAACTAAAATGGTAAATGCAACAACCCCTAAACACATAATAGATGGTTGGGATAACTTAGGTAGAAAATGGAAACTTGGTGGGATTGCAATTTGGAAATGGAAACTAATTGTGAGTAGAGAAAATTTCCAAGTTTTCAATTTCAGTTTTGTTTAAGAAGGTTTAAAAAACTGAGATAACAAGGAAAGAAAGAATTTTAGTACCAATTTTGAAGTTGATTTTTTAAATATATTTATATTAAGAGGAATTTTATAAAAATAAGTTTTGAATATTTATTTTTTAAATATGTATTAATTGCACAAGCCCAAATAAACTCCACAATGAAATAACACAATGAAAGAGCACAAGGGAAGAGCATCATATTAATGATAAAATTACTTATTTATACATGTGAAATCTAGGTACGAGACAATTATGTCTCAGTAACTTATTAACCATAAAAACGGAATGTAAAACTAATTACATATTATACAATATACAATAACAATCCTGAAGGATTAGTTAACATTCCCCCCTTAATCCGAAGGGACATCTGTCATACCGAGTAACATTTTGAATTTTTCAAACTTTTCATGTCCCAGTGGCTTTGTAAATATGTCTTCGATCTTCTATGAAGTAGGATTGTCAGATGAATAACTTTAGCCTCTACATAATGTCGAATCAAGTGATATTTGGTGTTAATATGCTTGCTTCTATCATGAAACTTGGGATTCTTGGCCAATTGAATTGCAGAAGAGTTGTCAGTGAGTAGTGAAGTTAAAGCCTTTTGTTTCTCCTACAAGTCTTCAAGTATTTTGCGAAGCCAAATGATTTCTTTTGTAGCTTGAGCTGGTGCAACATATTCGGCTTCAGTGGTGGAATCAACAGGAACAGATTGCTTGCATGATCTCCAACTAATGGTTGTTGATCCAGGACTCATTAAATAACCAGAAGTAAAGACTCCATTCTCCCTATCTCCATCAAAATCAGAATCTGAATAGCCGGTGAGATGGAAATCTACAACTTTGGAATATTTGATGCCATATGTTTGAGTTCCTTTCAAATAATTGAGCACTCTCTTTGTTGCATTCCAATGACCTTCACATGGCTTATGCATGAACCTGAAAAGTATCCCTACAACAAAATCTATGTCAGACCGAGTAGTAGTTAGAAAATTTAAACTTCCAACAAGTTTCATATACTTTTTTGGATCTTCAAACGTAATTCCTTCAGTGGAAGTAAGCTTCAAATTCTGTCCCATAGGAGTAGTGACAGGATTACAATCCTGCATCCCAAATCTATCTAATAGTTGTCCAATATACTTTTTTTGAGAAATGAAAATATATTTGGGTTTTTGGTCAACTTCAATCCCTAAATAATAATGTAATAAACCAAAATATATCACGTCAAAAACTTTTAAGAATTCTCTTTTAATGGACGTTATATAGTCATCATTGTTTCCTGTGATCATCAAATCATCTACATACACAACCAAGTATACAACTGAATTTCTAATTTTCTTAACAAAAAGAGTTGCATCATCTAGATCAAATAACTTATAATTCAACTTGAGTAGGTGTTCAAATAACTTTTCATACCATGCACGAGATGCTTGTTCCAGTCCATACAAAGCCTCAACCAATTTGCATACCTTTTTCTCTTTGCCTTTAACAACAAAACCTTCAGGCTGAAACATATAAACATCCTCCAAATTTCCATCAAAAAAGTTGTTTTAACATCCATGTGGTGTATCTTCTAACTATCTGGGCTGCAAGAGAAAACACAGTTCCAATTGTACCCCATTTTACTATAGGAGAAAATGTCTCTGTGTAGTCAATGCCTTCCTTCTGAGCGTAGCCTTTTGCTACAAGTATTTCCTTGTATTTATCAAGTGAACCATCTGCTTTATATTTGATCTTATAGACCCATTTGCAACCAATGGTTTTGACACCTGCAGGAGGATCCACTAACCTCCAAGTTCCATTCTTAATAAGTGCATCATATTCCTTTTGCATTGCATCCTTCCATTCATCATAATTTGCAGCTTCTTTAAAACAATTAGGTTCGCTAATTGTACAATGATTGAATTCACAATCATGAGAAACATTACCTGAATCACCTTTAGAAATCGTCATACTTGCTTGGAAATTTTCGAGCATGTATAGATCTTCGTAAAGGTTGTTGAAGTGGTTGTGATGGCTGCTCATCTTGAAAAACAGACTCTTCAAGAGAAATTTCTGGTCCTGCAGAAACATTACTATCATCAAAATTTTCTTTAGCAATAAAATTCTCATGAGTCAAAGATGGAAGAACCACAAAATTATCCAGAATGGGAACCCCCCCTTCAGTGTGTGGAACAACATTATCAGATTCAAAATAGAACTTAGATGCAAATTTCTCCAAATGATTTAGTTGCTTATCAACAGTGGAATTACTTTTTCTAATTCAAGGAAAATAACATCTCTGGAAACAATGAACTTCTTATTCTCCTCATCATATAATCTATAAGCTTTGGAAGTAGTAGAATATCCCAAGAAAATACATTTGTGATTCCTAGCACCCAACTTGTTGCGCTAATGTTTAGCAATTAATGCATAACATAGAGAACCAAAGACTCTAAAATGTTGAACAACAAGAAGATGATTATACCACATTTCATAAGGAGCTGATGTTTAGCAATTAATGCATAGCATAGAGAACCAAAGACTCTAAAATGTTGAACAACAAGAAGACGATTATACCACATTTCATAAGGAGATTTCTTATTGATGATAGAAGAAGGACAATGATTGCGAATATAAGCTGCACAAAGCACTGCTTCTCCCCAAAACATCAACTTAACATTCATAAAGAACATCATAGACCTAACCATATTAAGCAAAGTTCTATTCATACATTTTGCGATGCCATTCTATTGTGGATTATAAGGTATGGTAGTCTGACGTTTGATTCCATTGTGCTTTAAATATTGTTCAAAAACATGAGAAATGTACTCGCCACCATTATCAATTCTGAGAATGCCTATATTCTATTGAGTTTCATTTTTAATCATCAAATGAAAATTTTTAAAAACATAAAATACTTGTGACTTATTCTTCAACAAATACACCCAACACATTCTTGAGTAATCATCAATAAATGTCAGCACATATTTATTTCCATTTGCAATTGCAACAGGCATAGGTCCAGATAAATTTGAATGTATGAGACCTAATTTTCGTGAAGATATGAAATAAGAACTATGAAAGGTTGTTTACAATTCTTTCCTATAATACAAGCATCACAAGGTATAATATTTCTTGGAACTATTGGAAGACCTTTAATACCTTTCTTTTTCATAATTTTGATGTTGCCATAATTGATGTGACAAAATCAAGCATGACACAACAAGCTGGGAGACAGGATATCACTTTGTTGTGCCAAAAGAACAGAATTTTCACGAGAATTAGTAGATGAAGTACCATTTAATTTTAAAAGCGTACCTTCTTCCACACCGGTCATAACAACCGCATGATCAGATGCTCTTCTTATCTTGATGATTCCATCAAATATATGAATAGAATTCCCCTGCTGCCAAATATGGATAAGAGACATCAAATTTCGCTGAAACTATGGAATATAAAGTACATCCTGTAGAACACAATCTTCAAAATTCGGTATCTTCAAACGAATAGACCCAATGCCAGATGGTTTAATTTGAGACTTGTCAGCAAAGTAAATAACACCATCAATATCGTCACTAAAAGTTTCAAAAAAATCTCGCTTAAATGTCATGTGACAAGTGGCTCCTGAATCTAAAATCCAAGTATCTTGCCATGAATAAAATGTATTGTTGAAAACATCATTGATATTAAAACTACAGTGAGAAACAATGTAATGTGTAGACTCTGATGATTTTCCCTTATTTGGAGGTGGTTGATCTTTCTTTTCATTTAATTTTTCTCTCCTTTCACTGACTTTCTCCCAAGGAATTTTACAGTTAGTAGAAGTATGACCAATTTTACCACATCTAAAATATTTGATAGTTGGTCTATCATTAAAATTCCTTTGTTGTTTATCATTTTGTTTTTTGTCTCCCTGATTATATTTCCCCCCCTTCCTCTATAATTTCTCCTACCATGACCTCTACTACTTTTATCACCTCTAGAAGTTTCAGCATGAAACTTCTGATTCTTTTGTGTAAGGCACAAAGTTTCTAAATTAGAGTTAGGTGGAGTCTCTTTCTTCCCAAAGGCTTTTTCTCTCTCAGCTATTTTGTTAGAAAATTATATATTACAGAGCAATAGAACACATAAAATATATTTCAAAAATATAAACACGGAAAACACATATAACAAGAGAGACATAGATATATGTGGTTCACCCAATTTGGGCTACATCCATGGAGAAACATCAAGTTATTCCTTTTATATTATCCAGCAAACTGAAGAGATATAACCTACAACAAATCCGTTGTAATTCCCTCTTCTCGCTCGCTCAATCTCCTCTCTCTTCCTCACTCAAAATACAGATATACATAGATGCAATACATTTCCCTCATATATAGCGAGGGGTTGCCTTCTAGGGCAAAAAAACCCTAAATTAAACATGACTTATAACGTTAGATCTCCGCCTAATGAACAGCTCAGATTGACTACGAAATTACAACATTTTACAAGGCAATTTTACATCTATTTTTAGCTTCGGGGGTGCTGCCCCCGAATCCCCCGCCAGGGGGGGCTCCTAAAGGTCGCAGGTGCCCCCCCTAGACCCCCCTGCAGCATATATTTTACGGGCGACGTTTCTGCCACATTACGAATTGGGGTCCAATGTGTCGATACCTCTAAATTAAGAAGATAATCAAGCTCCACACCCAACATATTTTTCTTACTAGTTTATCAAATGTAATGTCTTTTAGCTGCCCACTAGCTTGGAGAGATTCCAAATAGTTTGAATAGACAGGGTGAAGGACTTTTATAAAAGTTGTAAGTTGTAAATCTACTGTAATTCCAGTGGCTTCTATATCATGAAAAATGGCTTTTATTTCAGAGGCATTCTTCAAACGATCATTATCCTTCATCTCCAAATTAAACAACTTTAACAATAACTGAATAATTTCGAGTTCTGAGTTTGAATCATACAATTATTTAAACTTATTTAGTGCTTCAAATGCAATACCACAAGAAATGATATATCTTCTTACCTCTTCTGTCACCGATGTAGTTATTAATGCATATGCCTTGTTGTCTTTTGTCTCCCAAATTGCATGCTTCTTCTCATTATCAGGCGGCTCTAGTGTAATTTATTTTCCATCACTATCCTTCTTGCCTTGAAAAACTTACCACAAATCGTTAAAAACAAGGGTTGATCCAGGAGGATCTCGTCAGATCAGTTACACAGGTTTAGTGTTGTCGACAACATTCAGTCCAATGTCGTTCAGTTTCGATAGTGTTGGTTATGGATCAGGTTGTTCAGGTGATGTTTATGGTTTTTCATGGTGTTCAGTTGATATGGTGTTGTACCTGGTTGTCAACAAGTGTTCATCGTCAGTTTTGCTAGGGTTGATCATCGACATGGGTGTGTCGTCCGTTGTAGGGGTTTGATATGGGTTCGTCATCATATGATGTTTGTCACAAATGTCACTTTGTGACAATTTGACTTAAGTGGTTGATGTGGTCTTCATGGTTGTCACAACCTTCTTCAGGTTCTTCTGACATGGTGATGGTTTCTGGTTTTACAACATTATAATACACCTATTCTAAATGTTGGATCCTAAAACATAAACCCTAGAAGCTATGTCTAAAGACCTAAGACCTAACACATTAACCTAACACCTAATACATCAAACCTAAGGCTACACCACGCATAAGTCCTTCACCTATCAAAACCATGTATCAAATGCATAAACCCTAAGTTGTATAACCCTCGACCTATGTTAAACATTACAAAAACATTCTAAATATCATAACAGTCCCCTGACCACTGGACTAAATTGTGCGGGGACTGTTATCGATGTGAACAAGTGGGATATCAGAGCCTAAATGCAGTCCCTAACGGCGGGCCTTAAACTGCGTGGGTATGGAGACCTGGCAGCGGCCATGTGAACAGTCAGGAGGAGGTTACAGTCTCTAAACCGTGGCAGAGATTGGTTGGCATGTGAATAGAGCGGATGTTAACCATCGAGGTTTCTAAACTGCACTAGAACTAAACCGCAACGGAGAAGTCACAGCTGTAACATGTGAACAAAGATTTTAACCATCAGGTTTTCGAATGATAGACCGGAATCGTTGGGCTATAACCACGGGATATTAGCAGCATTCACATGCACTGCATCCCCTTCACCCGGTCAGCAAAATCGCCAATGGTTTTGGCTTTAATACAAAGTCTATTTGTGGGTTTTGTTAAGTTTGAAATTTAAAACTAATTCAACCACCATGTACCTTATCCCTAGGTGGAAAATTATGACTAGACCGAGACTTTTTGTGACCCAAATTGGAACAAATGCATTTCTAAACTTGGTGGAGGCAGTTCGAATGCACCTGGTGGGTTTTAAGAGGTAGTTTGTTCATTGAAGGAAGGGATGAGTGGTTTTGAGTTTCATGTGTAGATTCTGGAGGTTCTAGTCAATTTTGTTTTCAGTGTAACAGGAGCATCCAGAGTTGGAATTGGGAACCGTGACATGGGTTTGGAAATTTGGTTCAGAGAGTTGTCCTTTGATAGTGTCTAGAAGTGCCTACGTGCACATTCAGTCTAGTCAAATTTCTGTGTAATCGACCTCGTTGGTTTCAATCCTAATAAAGTGGTTGCCCATCTTGAAAACATACCCGGAGACATAGTCCATTAGGGATGAACTCCGTAATCAATCTTGTTGTCTGGTATCACTGTGTATTTGTTGTTTTCATTACTGTTTGGCATCTTATTTATGTTTTCTCATCTGTACTAAAGTCTTCTTCTCAAGCAGTTCTCACAGTATCAACACTTTCAGTTAACATTTTGTTCATTAATGGTTAATCAATTTTACATCAGTTTTATCATATGATAATTTCAGATCATATCATTTTGTATCAGAGCAGGTTACGTTTGTAGAATTTGCCATTGAATGTTAACCAGGTCAAAGTCACAACGTGGAGAAGGAATCCTTGAGCAGATTGATCAAGAGAATGGAAAGTGACGAGTCGTTCATAATTTGACCATGACAGGATCTGATGCAGGTGAAAATACTGAAAACTAAGATGAGTGATGAACAGTTTCAGCAAGCATTCTTGACTATGCATTAGATGTTGGGAGAAATCTATGAAGACAAGAAGGTGAGAGATGCAGCTTCTTCTTCAAAGACATCAAAGAAGGACAAAGGTAAAGGCAAGGATGATAAACTACCTTCACCTCCATCATCTCCATCATCATCATCATCATCTTCTTCTTCTTCTAGTGCAGAATCTGAAACAAAAAAGTAACCTAAGAAAAAATCTCTTTTGAAAGTTGATGTAAAATTTGAGTTACCTATTTATGATGGTGAAATGAATCCTGAAAAGTTATATAACTGGATTAAGAGGTTAGAAATGTATTTTCATATTTAGAATATCTCTGATGATAAAACGAGAATTCAGTTAGCTACACTTAGAATGGGGGGAACAACTTTAATCTCGTGGGAAAGTAAAACTCAGATAGATGTAAAGCGAAAAGGGAAAGTCATCTCTTCATGGTCTAAGTTTTTAAAATCTCTTAGGAAACAATTCTATCCTTTAGGATACATGCAGCAAGCTGTTATTAATTGGCAGCATCTGAGGCAAGGTAAAGGACAGAGTGTTCAAGAGTTTACTCAGGAGTTCAGAATATTTCATTGGATACACGTGAAACTTTATTAAAATACATCGGCAGTTTACATTCATATTTGCAGAATACATTATTGATGTTTAATCTTGATGATTTTGATGAAGTGTGTGTTCAGGTCATACATATTGAATCAGGTGGAAAATGATTCAAGTTTTCATCACCATCATCAAAAGAGATGGAAATCAAAGATTCCAATGACAGTAAGGGGAAGAACAGTTCAAAGAGAAAGAAATCAGCGATAGCTCAGAAGGAAAGACCTACTTGTTCTCATTGCCAGAGAATCGGTCATGATGAATCTAAGTGTTGGAAACTTCATCCAAAACTTAAGCCTAAAAATTTCCTTAAGGAGAAGGATTAAAAGAAGGCAATTGTAGCAGTCCAGCAAGATCTAGGTTTAGATTCAGGTGGTGAAAGGAGGATATTTTCTATGGTTACGACAGGTAAAACTTATAACACTAGTTCAATTTCGAATACTATTGCATCCTCATCAAACATAAATCCTTCAAATGAGGATAAAAGCGTTGAATTGTTTAACATAAGGATAACTTCTAAGCATACAAAGATAGATACAATGTTTGACAGTGGATCACAGGCCAATTTAATATCTGAATATTTAGTTAAGATTTTGGGTTTGGAAACACAGAATCATCCAAGACCTTACCCATTAGGATGGCTAAATAAATCAACTCAGATAAAAGTCACAAAATAGTGTCGATTAAGATTTGCCATTACAACTAATTACATTGATGAAGTGGAATTAGATGTGGTTCTAGTAGACATATGTGGAGTTGTCTTAGGAAGTCCTTATCCTTATGATCGTAATGCAGTATTTTACAAAAGAGAGCATAAATATCACCTTAAGAAAGGTGGGGTTAAATTTATTGTCAGGGCACATAAAAGTAAAAATCATTTGAATTTAGTTGTTTCTAATCAGATGAAGTGATTAATAAGTTCAAATAAAATATTTATAATCATGTGTGTAAAGGAACAACATAAGAATCAACATGATGTTTTTTCAAGTTATGAGTCTCTGCTTAAATATAGTTTGATCAAAGAGGTAGAAACTTTTCTAGTTCTATTTAAAGAAATCAAACATCTTACTCATAAGCAAGGAATACAACATGAATTACAATTGATGCCTAAAGCTCCTCTTTCTAATGTCAGAATGAATCAATTCAGTCCAAGTTTGGAAATTAACAGTTACAAGGATGCAGGTCAGTATTGGGGAAAGTCAATGTTAAAATTTTCTTGTATTGTTTCACCAATTCATGTTTCAAATAGTTTGGAAGACTCTCTTCAAGTGGAGAGGAAATCTATTTGTTTTCATATCAAAGCCTTTCTTAAAACAGTGTCAAAGCATTTAAGGGAAACTTATGCATTAGGGGAAATTGCTAATCAATGGAAACATCATTTAATAAATGAAGAAATAGTGATTTAAACAAATTAATAGCTAATTCAATACTTTCAAAGACAAACTAAGCTGCAGCAGTTTTCAAATTACAGTTTGATGGGTTCCTTGCAGCAAGTTCACATAGTAATCAAGAATCAGGACAGCATAACAAGTCAAGTAGCTGGTTTGATGTCAAGAATATCTTTGATTGTCTCTGTTATTTTGCAATATAGATTGTTAATACATGTCCATGGTATTGAACAATATCCTATAGAGACTATTTTCAAAGATGATTATGAATCACTAACTCATGGTATTTCATGGAAAGAAACCAATTTCCATGTTCATAATAGGTTGTTTGACCATCGTCGCAAGTTGTACATACTGCAAATGGATGGAACAGGTCACCAATTCAAAATGTGCCATGGTCAACATCATCATGGTCATCACTGTCAGGTGGTTGATCGAATGTATTGGTACATTATCAGGGCAAGGTGGAAAGTGAGGGAGCTCTACCCTCATTGACTATTTCTTTAGTCAAAATTTTGTGGTCCAAAAGCTTTCAAGTGAAGAGGATTGATCTAGGAGGATCTCGTTAGATCAGTTACACAGGTTTAGTGTCGTCGACAACATTCATTCGTGTCATTCAGTTTCGACAGTGTTGGTTATGGATCAGGTTGTTCAAGTGATGTTTATGGTTTTTCATGGTGTTCAGTTGATATGGTGTTGTACCTAGTTGTCGACAAGTGTTCATCGTCAGTTCTGCCAGGGTTGATCATCGACATGGGTGTGTCGTCCGTTGCAGGGGTTTGATATGGGTTTGTCATCATATGATGTTTGTCGCAAATGTCACTTTGTGACAATTTGATGTAAGTGGTTAATGTGGTCTTCATGGTCGTCATGAACTTCTTCAGGTTCTTCTGACATGGTGATGGTTTCTGGTTTTACAACATTATAATACACCTATTCTAAATGTTGGATCCTAAAACATAAACCCTAGAACCCATGTCTAAAGACCTAAGACCTAACACATTAACCTAACACCTAATACATCAAACCTAAGGCTGTCACCATGCATAAGTCCTTCGCCTATCAAAACCATGTATCAAATGCATAAACCCTAAGTTGTATAACCCTCGGCCTATGTTAAACATTACAAAAACATTGTAAATATCATAACAGTCCCCTGACTGTTGGACTAAACCGTGCGGGGACCATTATCCATGTGAACAAGCGGGATGTCGGAGCTTAACCGCAGTCCCTAACCGCAGGCCTTAAATTGTGCGAGTATGGAGACCATAGCAGCATCCATGTGAACAGTCGAGCAGAGGTTACAACTCTAAACTGCGGTGGAGATTGGTTGGCATGTGAACAAAGAAGATGTTAACCATCAGGGTTTCTAAACTACACCAGAACTAAACCACAGCGGAGAAGTCACAACCGTAACATGTCAACAGAGATGTTAACTGTTGGGTTTTCAAATGACAGAACGGAACCGCCAGGTTGTAACCGTAGGATATTAACAGTGTTCACATGTATTGTCTCCCCTTTGCCCGGTCAAAAAAACTGCCAATGGTTTTGGCTTTAAGACAAAGTCTATTTGTGGGTTTTGTTAAGTTTGACATTTAAAAACTAATTCAACCACTATGTACCTTATCCCTAGGTGGAAAATTATGACTAGACTGAGAAAATTGGAACAAATGCATTCTTAAACTCAGTGGAGGGAGTTTGAATGCACCTGGTGGGTTTTAAGAGGCAGTTTGTTCATTGAAAGAAGGGACGAGTGGTTTTGAGTTTCATGTGTAGGTTCTGGAGGTTATAGTTGATTTTTTTTTCAATGTGACAGGAGCATTCAGAGTCGGAATTGGGAACCATGATAGGTGTTGGAAATCTGGTTCAGAGAGCTATCCTTTAACAGTGACTAGAAGTGCCTGCATGCACATTCAGTTTGGTCAAATTTCTGTGTAATCGACCTCCTTGGTTTCAATCCTAATAAAGTGGCCGCGCATCTTAAAAGTGGACCCGGAGACGTAGTCCATCAAGGACGAACTCCATAATCAATCTTTTTGTTTGGTATCGTTGTGTATTTGCTATTTTCATTACTGTTTTGCATCTTATTTATGTTTTCTCATCTGTTATGAAGTCTTCTTCTTGAGCAGTTCTCACGGTTTCAACACTTTCAGTTAACATTTTGTTCATTAATGGTTAATCAATTCTACATCAGTTTTAACTTATGATAATTTCAGATCAAGGGCACTTTTAAGCTTTCTAAACCACTCTTGATAATTTTCCTTTCCACTAAGAACAACTCCAACTATGGAAACTATTGAAGTCATAATTGTTATGTAGCCAAATATTCTTCAAGATATAAATTTGTTTCTCCTCTTATTTTAACAAAGTTAGCTTTGTGGTTTAGCGGTAAGTTTCAAAA
>APFE031397646.1:42102-58756 GCA_000404065.3 Pinus taeda | reverse complement strand
CCCCCCTCTCAGTATTATTTCCAACATTTGTCTTTTCCAGGGTAGTGTACAAACCTGCTAGGGAAGAATTTGGTTTTGAAAACGGAAGGTAAGAACCTACGTGCAGAGCATGTAAAAGCCCTGCTCCTTTGCCCACTTTCCTGCAGATTTGTTGTTATCTGCTTGAAACTTGGTAGTTAAATTGAGTGCATGACTAAGCAGAAAAAGCTAGAGAAAAATCCCAAACCGTTACCAAAACTAGAAAATGCTAAGGGACCGGTGACCCTTGGTTGATTGACATACATAGACGAAATCTATAAGAAAGTCTAATCTCAGCCTTCAGTAGGACCCAGGAAAGTTACTTCAAAACAACCTACTAGTTCCCTTCAGGCCTCAGGCTCACCATATGAAGCCTTTGCTGAGGTGCATAGTCAGACTAACGAATAGGACTTTCCAGAAATTGAAAATTCTATTCCAGAACGACTGCAAGAAGGGAACCTAAGTAATCTTTGTGAAGGAGAAGGGGAAACAGGGGAAATTGGAGAGCCAAGATCTCCTCCTAGGATAACTCAGCCATTAGATAGCCCAGACAAGGGGAGCGCAGTAAAAATTATTATTGAAGACACGAGAATTCCAGATAGAAGAAGTGCTATTAAAATTGTTCCTGTTAAAAACATTCCTCCTCAACCTAGGAATACCCTGTTAGATCTTTCGGAAGGTTATTGGCATATATTTGATCCAATGGCTCAAAATCTGCCAAAGACCCAAACCTCTACATTACAATACCCCATAGTGGATTCCGCAGCAAATGCTCCTATGAAAGCAATTCCCCTTCAACACATTCCTACATTTCATGGACTTACATCAGAGGACCCCGATGCATTCTTATTCGAATTTGATGTGCTATGCAGGGGATATGATTACACCACTGACCCCCATAAACTAAAATTGTTCCCCTCCACTTTAAAAGGGGCAGCTTTAAGATGGTTTATGGGATTAGGTGGTGGAGTTATAAATAATTGGGAACAAATGAAAGAGTCTTTCCTAAAGAAATATCAAGATTACTGTAGGTATAGAGAACTAAAAGATGAAATATTTCAGATGATAACTAGACCCAATGAAACATTAGAGGAATATGTGGAGCGTTTCCAGTATAATCTGCAAAGATCCACTTATGCACCGTTGCCTTTGCCTCACAATGTGTTGAAAACAACATTAATAAGGAGCATGAAAGAACAGTGGATTGAAACATTAAACATTATGGGGAAAGGGGATATATATCAGGAAAGTTTCGCTGACATAATTGATTTATGTATCAGGAGTTCGATAGGGAGTACACGAATCAAACTAGCAGAACATGATCGATTTGCACAGGAAAACAAAATTTCATCAGAAGGAGTAACACGTGTGGAAATTGGGAATCTATTTGAAAATTTTAAAACTGATATACTAGGAACACTGACTACACAATTGGACGTTTTGCAGGCTAAGCAGAAACAAATGGAGGCAGAACAAAATTTAGCAATCTTCTGCCCCAGGTGTAGGAAGAAGCATAGCCATAAGGAGTGTCCATTAGATACAGTTCAAACATGCGCCATTTTTACAAGGGATCACTCTACAGAAATTTTTTCCTCATTACCTGGACTGAAAGCGGTATATAAGGAAGCATAAGAAGAACCAGAGGTAGTATATCTACTTAACCAACGTCGTCAGTGGCAGCCATGACAAATTGGTATGTTTTCAGACCCAGCTTCTTCTTTTCAGTATCTGCAGTACAATACTCAACAATATAATACATGGCAAAGTCAGTTTCAACCCCCATTTCCAAATTGGTCATCACAGTCGTACCCTTCTGCAAACCCGTGGCTAAACCAGACAAGCCAATCTGGCTGGTCAAATCCTCCTTATCCCCCACCATACTGGCAGAACAACCGATATCCACCGCAATGGACTCCCCCCACTTCAAAAAGTTCAGTCTGGCAGAACAACTGGCAGAGACCAACACAATAGCCAGTAGGAAACATTCCTTTCCCTCAACCTACACTGCTAGCTTTACAAAAAAAACCCCAATCTAATCTCAGACCCCAACTCCCAGCCCAGCCCAATCCCAATCCAAATAATGGATCGGTCCAAGCACTCCAAATTTTAGAAACACCAAAAGAAGTACCCGATATGACGGAGTGCAATGATTTGCAGCTAAGATTTGGGCGTATTATTCAAACAGATGGAAACAAAACAGTTCAGATTGAAGATCAGTTACCTAGAGAACAACTGTTACAAGAAGAGGATGAAAACAGACAACAAACTCAAATCAAGCAACTACATCCTCTCCCCCGTTCCCAGAACGTCTAGTCATACCTCGACCTATACAACAACCTAATTTTGACATTCTGGGAGAATTACAAAATTTGAACATAAAAATCCCATTCCTTCAGCCCATTAAGGATATCCCCATATATGCTAAAACTATCAAGGAATTGTGCATAAAAAGACCGAGAAGGAATGTAATATATAATCCAAGGGTTCAAGTAGTCGGCACTTTATCTGACCTACTATCAGTAAAGGAACCACCTATTAAGTATGAAGACCCAGGTAACCCAATAGTAACTATTCAAATTTATGGCAAAACCTTAACCAATGCTTTAGTTGATCTTGGAGCTGCAATTAATATATTGACCACTTCTACTTTCCAAAAATTAGGAATTACATCTGCAGAACCCACTTCAACTTTGCTGGAATTGGCTGACTGATCTGTGGTTAGACCAGAAGGCATATTGCATGATGTTATGGTCTCAATTGATTCCTGGGAATACCTAACTGATTTTCTGATAATAAATCCTAAAACCCGACTAGATGGACATCCATTGATCATAGGAAGGCCTTGGCTCGCTACCGCTGATGCCTATATTGGCTCTCGGCAAGGAAACACGATCATAACTAAGGGGGCAGATATTAAGAACTTAGTACTATATCCCCCAGCGCAGCCAAGCATCACAATAGTCAAAACTAATAGGCATCCGATATCATATCTTACTGACGACATTAGATCTCCATTAACTATACAAGAGGCACTAGAGTTCAAAAATCAAACAGAAGGTGATGCCATCAGTAATTTTATTACTCAAACTGAATTCACATCTCGTACCCAGTGTCATATGATAAAAGCAACATTTGATAACGAAGTAGAAGAGGAACCTCTGAAATATGCGCATGACCATACAATCCCTGTCACTTCAGTTACACATAGTAAAATAGTAGAAATCAAACCTAGGAAGACCTTAAACATTAACACCAACCTTACACCAGAACAAGAAACAAAACTCATCCATATTTTAACAAAATATAAAAATGCATTTGCATGGGATTACCCCGATATGAAAGGAATTGATCCTCAATTATGTACACACCACATCTACATAGAAAATGATGCAAAACCTGTTAGACAACCTCAGAGAAGACTAAACCCTCATCTAAAATAAGTAGTAAAAGCTGAGCTCCAAAAAATTTTAGATGTTAACTTTATCTACCCTATCTTTGATAGTAAATGGGTCTCCCCGCTTGTGGTGGTACCAAAAATGAATGGGAAGTGGAGAATCTGTGTGGACTATAGAGAACTAGACAAGGCAACACAGAAAGATCACTTTCCTCTCCCATTCATCGATCAAGTATTGGATACTTTGGCAGGCAAGAAATTCTTTTCTTTTCTTGATGGCTTTAGTGGGTATAACCAAATACAGATTGCCCCTGAAGATCAGGATAAAACTACTTTTACTTGTCCTTGGGGAACGTTTGCTTACCGAGTTTTACCTTTTGGTTTATGTAATTCCCCTGCCACATTCCAAAGGGCTATTCTTAGCATATTTGCAGATCTAATAAATGAAGGATTGGAAGTATATATGGATGATTTTACTCCATACGGAGAGGAGTTTGACCCAGCATTGGAAACACTAGAAAAAGTCCTACAACGCTGTATAGCTATCAGGCTTTGTCTAAGCCATGAAAAATGCTACATGATGATCACAGAAGGACTTATTCTAGGACACTATATTTCAGCAGCCGGGATTCAGGTAGACCCAGCCAAAATCAAAATACTTTTGCTTATTCCTACTCCTACTACTCAAACAGAGGTACGTAGTTTTCATGGATTCTCTGGTTATTACAGAAGATTTATGGAACATTATTCACGTATTGCTGCACCATTGTACGCACTAACTGGTAATATTGATTTCCTTTGGACAAACAAATGCGAACGTGCTTTCAATGATCTGAAAAAGCTTGTATCTACAGCCCCAGTCCTTCGCGGACCAAACTGGGATTTGCCATTCCAGATATCATCTGATGCCTCAGATACAGCCATTGGAGTGGTCCTTGGTCAGGAGGAGGATAGCAAACCATACGCCATTTATTACATTATCAAAAATCTATCCCCTACTGAATTAAATTATACTGTAACTGAAAAGGAATTTCTAGCTGTTATACATGCTATCAATAAATTCAGACATTACATCACTGGATATCCCGTTATCTTATACACATATCATTCTGCTATAAAGTATTTAGCGAATAAACCTGTCACAAATGGCAGAATAACCAGATGGCTGATTTTATTGCAGGAGTTCGACATTACAATCAAAGATCGACCTGGCAAAGAAAACCCAGTAGTTGATTTCCTCTCAAGAATGCCAAAACCAATCGATGCAACAACAGTTGAAGATCAGTTTCCAGATGAGCATCTCTTTGTTGTTGTTTTTCAAACACCCTGGTATGCTGATGTCGCCAATTACCTAGCAGTAGGTAAGTTACCAAAACATCTAACCCCTAATGATCGAAAACAGATTGTCCAGCGAAGTACTGGATTTTCCTGGATTGGAGGTTATTTGTTTCACACAGGGGTAGACATGCAAATCAGGAGGTGCATTCGACAAGATGAAATATTTGATATATTGAAAGCATGCCATGACCAACCATGTGGTGGACATTTTGCTAATCACAGGACTGCACATAAAGTGTTACATACAGGGTATTATTGGCCCACAATTTTTAAAGATGCAAAGAAATTTGTCCAAGCATGTGATAGTTGCTAGAGGGCGGGACGCCCTAGTCACTCAGATGAGATGCCCTTGAAACCACAATTAGTCATTAAACCATTTGAGCGATGGGCACTTGATTTCGTGGGGCCAATCAACCCACCATCAAACCAGAAAACATACATTCTAGTGGCAACAGAATATGTCACCAAGTGGGTTGAAGCAAAATCCTTGCCCAGAGCTACAAAAGAATCTATTATACAGTTCCTGCTCCATCTGTTTGTGCGCTATGGCCTCCCTAGAGAGATAATCACATATGGAGGGCCACAGTTTTCTGGAAACAGAATAGCAGCAACACTCAACAATTATCATGTTCAGCACAAAATGACTACCCCATATCACCCACAGGCAAATGGGCAAGTAGAAAGCAGCAACAGGATAATAGAAACAATTCTAACTAAAACAGTTGCATCACATAGACGCGATTGGGCTGCCAGACTACCAGAAGAACTGTGGGCTTATAGAACAACATGGAGAAGCACCACTGGGCACTCACCTTACCAGCTTATGTTTGGAAAACAACCTATCTTTCCTATAGAATTTGAAATCCAGACATTACGAACAACACAAGAAGTGGGGTTAGACTTAACCGAGGCACAAACTAATCGATTGAAACAGAATAATGAGCTGGATGAAATTAGACTCTCTGCACTTCAACATACTGCCCTGATACAACAGCAAAGAGCTAAGTGGCATGATGCCCTCATCAAAAACAGAGTCTTCCATGAAGGAGACTCGGCTCTTTTATATGACTCTAGATTTCAGGACTTCCCCGAGAAACTTCAGACTCGTTGGTTGGGACCATATGAAATTCAGAAAGTACATGACAATGGTACCCTCACACTGATTACCATTGATGGTTCTGGGTATACCTTTAAGGCAAACGACCATCGAGTCCGTCTCTATTGCAAACCACTTACTCGGGAGCCCTTCTGCCAGCAATTATGCCAAGATTCAGATATGGAGATCTTACGGGAGGAAGACAAGTCTCCTCCACCAGTAGCTCACTAAGAAGTTTACTTCTCCTTACAATTTGTATATAATTGTTAGAATTATGTTTATACATATTTTTTTCAGCATGTTGTGATTTTTGTTGTTCCTTTTCCAAAAGGAACAACACTTGTGATTTTTGCTGTTCCTTTTCCAAAAGGAACAACACTTGTGATTTTTGCTGTTCCTTTTTCAAAAGGAAGAACACTTTTGATTTTTGCTATTCCTTTTCCAAAAGGAACAGCACTTGTGATTTTTTCTGTTCCTTTTCCAAAAGGAACAACACTTGTGATTTTTGTTGTTCCTTTTCCAGAAGGAACAACACTTGTGATTTTTGTTGTTCCTTTTCCAAAAGGAACAACACTTGTGATTTTTGTTGTTCCTTTTCCAAAAGGAACAACACTTGTGATTTTTGTTGTTCCTTTTTCAAAAGGAACAACACTCCTGATTTTTGTTGTTCCTTTCTAAAAAAGAACAACATTTGTGTGTTTTGCTGTCTCCGCAAGCAATCAGCATTGTTTGATTTCTGAAGGAACCACACTTGTTTGATTTTACTGAACGACACTAGTGATTCCCACTGCTCCTTTCTCCAAATGAGCAACCATTGTTGTGCCCTTCCTTGAAAAAGCACTACTCATAAGATTTGAAACAGCTTGTTCCTTCTCAAGGATGCGGAATGCTGATGATCTTTCGAGTCTTTTTGAACACAGCTATCTACTTATGTGATGAAAACAAAAGCACAGTATACAGAAATCGGTAAATCAAAAATCGCTATCCTTATAAGTAACTGCCCAGAATTGGTGAAAGGACGTAAGGAAAAGTTATGCTTATTCATCACCTTTTGTTGCCATTGTTCCACTAACTCTGTTTTGATTGGTTGTCTCTATCATGTTGATTCTTTTATCTATTTTTATCATTCGTCAATAATATCAAAGAGTCTATACCTTCCTATTGGTATTTTAAGACTTCTTCCACCATTCCTACACTTAAGGAGTGTTGAACCACCCTTTGTGTATAAATAGGAAAGGTTCTCTATTAAAACCAAGAAAAAAAACAAATAAGCAAAGCAGTTTTGTCAAAATTACAGGATAGCGAGTCTCATTACGAGCTGGCCTACCATGATCATCAGGATGGAAGTGAAGTGGCATTCCCATTAGGGCCACCACACCCAGGAAATGGTCCAGGAGGTATATCAAAATAAATAAATAACCCTTGGAACAGAAGGTCTCACCACGAGCTGACCTGCCCACTATTCGCTCCTTCCTCGTGAATGGCACTATGACTAACTGGTTACCAAGCCTGCATAGTGGCCTATAGTTTTGACATCATATAACACTTCATCGCATACAAAAAGGACTATGGCTCCGGGGGTGAAATAAACAACTATGCCAAGGTTATGGACACCTGTCGGCAGCAGAGCTCTATTAATGGTATTGAAGTCGTAACCTTTACACCAATGGGTAAGGAAATTATAATCTTTGTATCTTATAACGTGAAAATTTAATTACCCAACCATATACCGCATGACTATTTATTACCGCCAATCATTACGGAGCTAGTGACAGTGACCGCATGGGGCTTGCTCATTATGGCAAATGTCTATTCCCGAACTTCCATCAACTCACCGCAGTCGCTTATGTATTAAAAGCGATTTAACTTTTCACATCAATTCCAGTAATACGTTGTTTTTGCAGACATGGCATATCTTCATAAGTTGTTCCATAACGGCCTCAAGGACGAAGCAGATGCCGCTCTTTTATTTGACGGCTGGGACAACCTATCATATTGCGTGGGGGGGAGTAACCTCATTATTCCCCAGAATATGTGTCAGCCCGTTATTCGATAAGATCTTGTACTCGAGCATAGCACGACTCAACGGTATGATCATTTGCCATTTTTGTTTCCTTCTGCATGAATCGTTGTTCGAAGTTATTGTCATTGCATACGCCGTTGCATTTAAATTTGAACGAGAAACACGCCACCAGCTTCTCTGCGTCTTAATGAACAACTGCTGTTCCTTTGAGAATTTGCAAGTGAAGCCATGGGTGGAAGGTCAGTCCGCAGAGAACCACAAACATTGACTGTTTCAGCTGCAGCCCGAAGAATTATGAAGAAAGCAGGATGGTTGACCTACCTCAACCGCCTGAAGGAGTCTAATGAAACTGTGGCGAAGGAATTTTTACAAAACCTGCAGGAAGAACACTCCACAATCAGAGGAAAACGAATAGAGGTCACAGACGATATAATAGCAAAAATCACAGGATTACCGGCCACAGGACCAATATGGACAATAAAAAAGGAAAGGCTGTACAATATTGTGGAAATCTTTCAGTACGAAGGCCAGGGTTTAATAGTTCAAGGAAAGGGGGTGCTACCAGCAACGCTAGGAGAGCCATGGGCGGAATTAGCGAAAATTCTTCAGAGCTACATTACTTGCGAGGGAAAAAAAGACGTGGTAAGACCACGACATCTAAAACTCCTAGTTGTCTTAAAACAAAAATGTTCTGTGAATTTACCTACATTGCTTAATTCGCTATTGCATGATGTGGCACGAAGTGTGAAAAAGACACAGCACAAAGAATCTGTGGTTAGCCACCACAGATTAATTCGCTTGATAGTAAGCCATAGTCTTACCCAACAGCAGAGTAGCTGGGAAGAAATAATTGATATTATTAATGAAAGGACGACCACATCTGGACGTCCAGAAAAATGAAAACAAATTGATAGCACACCCCAATGCCCTGAGAAACGAAAGAAGGACGCTTGCACAGAAGTGCAAGCTGAAAAACAAGCTGAAAAGCAACTTGAGAAACAACCCGACACCGGTACATCTGAACAACCAGCAAAACGTAGAAAGTCGGCACGGCTTGCAGGGATACAAGCAGAGTTAAAGAAAACATGGGCTCACATGAGCCAAGCGATAGAGATTATAGATGAGCAATCGGCAGAGACATATACAAAAGAAGAAAGTAACAAGGACGTAGAACAGTCCACAGGGACAGAGGTGGAAGAAGAAAACAACAGAAAAACAGAGCAGTCCGCCGAAGAAGAAACAGAAGAGGAAGACAAAAAACAGTCAGCGAAAATAGAAACAGGAGGAGAAGAAGAACATGATGAAGAAGAAGGAGATGAGAAAGAAGAGGTTGAGCGGCCCGAGCAGGAGGAAGGAATGGAACAGTAGGGGGAAGCCCATTACAGAACCCGATAGGGGAAGATTAATAGGCCAATATGGGCGAGTGTGGCCAGCCCCTGAGTCCATCCAACCTCCAGGCCGAAGAAGAAACCTAGGAAAAAGATGCACCCAAGGAAGTGCATGCGGAAGAAGCAGAAATAGAAATTTCACCTGTCCATGATGAGAAGGAAACAGAAAATATCAGGCAGGAACAGCCCGTTCCTAGTCAGAAGGCAGCAGAGGAGAATCCGGAGGAAATAAGGGCAAAGGAAGAATTGGCCCAAGAAACAACAGAGCCAAGAAAGGTTCTTACCCCGGATTAGCCACCTCAAGAAGAAAATCCGGAAATTAGTCACACTCCAACCCACGGCAAACAGTCGGCTATTCTTTCTGAGAAGTTGATGGAAATAAGGGAATTGCAAAAGGAAAAAGGAACACTGTTAAACGTGATAGTTAGGCTTCGCCAATAGATTAGGCTTCTAAAAGCAGGACCAAGGGGGGTAGGGACCTCAACAAGAAAAAATTCGGCCACGCCAATAAGACCCCGTAAGAATAAGAGGCGAAGAACCGGGAGCCGTTCCACTACCCAAAACCCTAACAGAGGCTAAACTGTTGTTCCTAATGAAGCAGAAAGACAAACTGTTGTTACAATTGAAACAGAAGAACGGACTGCTGTTCCATTTGAAAAGGAACAGCAATGGGCTGGAGTTCGTGTTAAAATTGAAGAAGATGATAAGGTGGTTCAGACGGAGGCACCACCTTCGGGAGTAATAAGGGTTATGAATTCAAAACAGCATAGTAAGAAAGTCCAAGTAAAACTCCCAGCCTCCACGGATGCATGGAAAAAGGACCCAAAAACAAGAACCCTTCACCATCATTTGAAGCAGGCCCAACAAGAAGCAGAAAAGCTCAGGGAACAAACGGTCCCCCGTGAAAAGTATGAGGAATTACAACAACAGTTAAGGAATGTCAACCTGTCAGAAAGCCAAGCCTTCGAAGGATGGCGAAAGGAGCAAGAGAAAGTTTCCAAGGTAACCCGTAGATCAGATGTAGTTATTAAACAAATGGATACCTTGTGTGCTATGTACAATGATGTCGTAGCATGTAGAGCCCCTGCCAAAAATTATGCCTTGTTTCTAATGGAAAGATACTTGTAATTGAAAATTAAGGCCGTTAGGGCAAGTGCTCCTATAGAAATTAACACTATAGATGATTTTATAAAATGCTGTAAGCATTATGGGGTAAAAGTACAAAGGTTATTGTGTGAATTTTATCTGCATAACCTTGTACTAGAACAAGAGACCGAGCTAAACCCTGGCCCTTTTGTTGGAGACATTCAATTACAAGCATTCATTTCATTTGCAGTCAATCAAATTAAATGGCTCAAAGCCTACAATGCATTTTAGAGAAAAGAAAACGGATTAGACCTATGGGTAAGAGCTGAGCCTAGAGACCCGGAACAGTTATGGAGAAGTCACATAAATCTAATGAGGACTCCAGGGGTGATTGAAGCACTAGGACCCATGCATGAATCAATCACTCGGCAAGGGCTTGATTTCTTTGCTTCTATCGAAGACCCTGCCATTGAAGCAGCTAAATTTCGATACCGAGTATCTAATCCGAACATTCAGCTCAAAGAGCCATTTAAGTATGAAAATTTCAAGCTTGCTGCTAACCGATTCCCCCTCTATGGTGAAATTGTTTTGAGGGCGGGGCCATCTTGGTTAGGATATAGGTTCCGGAGTCCAATCATTTGGCATCCTGCACCCGGATACCAAGCCCTGTATGAGATTCCAGAGGGCCAAACGAGCCATTTCTTTAATATTCTAGTTTCGCATCATGGGTGTAGGCCCCCACACGAGATTCCATCTCCAGCCTACTCCCTCACTGCTCCGCATGTCAACTATAATGTTTTTATGAGGCCATGAAAAAGGGTAAGCTGGGGGGTGTGTGGAGTACCAAGAAAGGTATGTTTTGATGGTCATTTCAGTATTTTTTCATGAAAACTCAAAAGCCTTTTTCATAGGAAACTTAGATAATGATAAGAATTTATAACGAAACACAAGAGATTAATAAGAAGCACTGATAAACGTCGTTTCTATGTGCAGGAGGGTGGATAAGCAGAAGGTGGCCATTCCAAAAGTAAAGATAAAGATAAGCTAACTAATGTACCTTTGAGAGAAGACCGGAAGTGAACCAGATCAACACAGATCAGCCCAAGAAAGGACGTGGAGATACTAGCGCGGAATAGAAAAAGGAAGAAGTGACGCAGCATTAATGATTCTGCGAATCCCTCAGGATCTTAGATGCCCTAGGATTGCTATTTTACATATTTCTGTATCTAGATGTCTCCGCCATTTCTCTTATAAAAGGGATAGCACTGTTTGTTATGAGGGTGTAATTTTCTTTTAATGAAGATCTGGACTATGATCTTTATGTTCTGTTGAAGACTTGAGTTCCTGTACTTTTATTGCATGCTTTAATATAGACTTGTTCACTTTTTATCTTTGAGCCTGGATCCATCTTAAGCACTGTACCCCTGGAGGCTAAGGGCCTGGCCCTGGAGGACACTTGCTCTTGTATTATGACGCATGGTTTCCGTGTGGTTTGTGCATAGACGTAATCTGGTAATTTGCTATGTTTTGAGAATATTCTATTACATGCTCTGTTGTGATTACGCCATTTCGTGTTCTTGAACTTTATATCGATGCTATGTTATTTATCAATTCTTTAAGTATTGATTAATTCCTACAGGACACTATTACTTTATTACAGAACTCTTCACGATTGTGTTTTGGATTATAACAAGTCATCTGGAAAAGTTTGTTTTACATGGTTATCAAATGTGACTATTTTTTATTATGAGATGCAGCCGTATGTGTTTTAACGGAAGCAGACTAAGTATGGTATGTTTCTAAGGTTCTATAGTATTGTTCCATCATATAAGATTGAGGGATTGGTGTTTTGATTGGCATGGTTAAATAGAGTTGCAGCTTAAAGAACTTGGTTATTACTTATTTCGATTGCTGTTCTATTATTGAACCGTTGTTCTGTTTACTTGTTGTTCCATTTCCAGATTGCTAATTTGTTGCTTCTTGAGGACAAACTTAGGCTGTAGTGGACCCCAGCAGCTGCTACATGGTCCCCAGACCTCTGATCTGCTCCCATCAGTTATGAAAGGGATGTGTTATTGCTACCAAACCCTTGGCTGATGTGTTGTTCCATTGTCATTTCTTTTATCTGTTGTTTCATTGCTAATCATTAAGAACGATCCCAGGCTGTAGCGAGCCCAGCATTTGCTATTCTGCTCCCAAACCTCTGATCTATTCTCATCATTTATGGAAAGGATGGGTTATTGCTACTGAACCTTTGGCTGATGTAATACTTGGTGTGATTTGGTCTTTTGAAGTAGTTAAGTTGTAGATCTGCATTAATTTATTTGTGTAGCTTTCAAATAGCCGTACTACAAGCATTACTCTGGCAAATGCTAGCCACAGACTGAGACACCCTTTGAAATAACCAGATGATCCCAGATTGACATATTAATGTGAGCTAACTAGAGGTGAAAGAGACCCTTTTTATAGCTCTACAATTGTTATGTCGGCTCTGATTATATTATGACCTCTTAGACTCCTATACATAGAAAGGACGTCTTCTCATTTGTATCATCCAAGAATTGTTCATTTGTGTAATGTAAAAGATGTTTCCCCATCAAAAAGGTTGAATTCTAAGGCGTTGATCCATCTTTTCTATCTTTTTGTGAGCTGGTTTCATAACATTTGGTATCAAAACTTTGAATTCTAGGGTTTCGCTGCTCCAAATAGGTCATCATGGAATTTTCGCTATAACTTGTTTTCTGCTATGTTTCAGAAGTAAAAAGAAAAAAAAAAATTTAGACGAACTCGTGCTAAACCTCGGGTCTAAATTTCAGAGCTTGTCTCGATACATTTTCGGAGATATGATCTGAGGAAGTTAGGGTTTTTACAAGCTCCAGAATTTCAACTAAAACGGGTCATTGTGGAATTTTCGTTATAACTATTTCGCTACGAAGTTTCGGAAGCTAAACCAAAAACCCATTTGGGAAGAAATCAGTCTGAACCTTGGCTCTAGATGCTGTCTCGCTATAGTTTCAAAGATATAGTCTGAAGAAGTTAGGGTTTTTGCAGACCCCTGAATTACATTCCAAACAGGTCACCTTGGGAAAATCGTCATAACTATATCTCTGAGTATTAGATTGAAATTGCATAAGAAGTTATAGAAAGAGGGCGGACTGTAGTTTCTTGTATATATTTTTCAGATCCAAAGGTCAAAACAATGACACGTGGCACTTCATACAAGTTTGCTCTTTCAAAAAAGTATATAATAAGGCCATCTTGGAAGATTGTGCATAACTCTTTCTTGGAGAATGATCAGACTAGTGGCATTGGAAAGAGGACATAGAGGGCTACTACAGGTCTTAATTTTAGAACTAGAAGATTCGAAATTACATAGTTACAGTCATTTCAAGATCAAGCTTCTAAAATCAAGAAAATGCGATATGAGGAAATTTGATGGAAAGGATCCAGTAAATTGGATATTACAGATGGAGCAATATTTTGATCTACATGGTGTACCACGATTACAAAAGGTATGTATTGCATCTTCATATTTAAAACCAGATCAATTTTTATGCTATAAAGGGCTTTGTTCTCGTAAATAAATTGTTACGTGGTCAATTTTCACGGAGGAAATGATAGCACATTATGAGGATACAAAGAGAAACACTTTCTTTAGAGCAACACCACAACAATTGAAAGAAAAAAGAGAAAACGGGCTTTGTTACAAAGTGGAAAGCAAAATTATGGCAACAAGGAAGTCTACCCCTCACAACTGTAAAGATGGAACTGTTGTTTCTCTTAGCTCTCCACAACCTATAAGGGTTACACCACAACAATTGGAAGAAAAAAGAGAAGAAGGGCTTTGTTACAATTGTAATAACAAATAGATTAAAGGTCATAAGTGTGCCGAGAAGAAATTATTTTACATTTTTGTGGAGAGGAGGAAGAAAATGATCAAGAAACATCAAAAGAAGAGTATATACACTAGGAACCAACCCCAGAGAAAGAAGAAATGAATCCAACCATATCTTGTAAAGCATTGGAAAGAATTACCACTCCTAAAACTCTCGAGATAGAAGGACATATCAAGAAGAAAAAGGTTCAAGAAGTGAAAGATCACATCAATAAAGAAAAAATGAGTCCAACCATATCTTGTAATGCATTGGATGGAATTACCACTCCTCAAGCTATCAAGAAGAAAAATGTTCAAGAATTGAAAGATCACATCGAGCCTCAAGAAATGAATTCGACCATCTCTTGTGATGAATTGGAAGAAATTACCACTCCTCAAACTATCAATATAGAAGGACATATCAAGAAGAAAAAGGTAAGAGTGTTGATTGATTCAGGTAGTACCCATAATTTTATTGACTGTAAGATAGCCAAAAAATTGAATTTCTTCCTATATCTAGTACTAGAGTGTCAAGTGATGGTTGCAAGTGGAGGAACCAAAAATTTCTCTGGAAAGTGCCATAATATCAAGCTATCCATGGGAGAATATGTATTGAATAGCCCAATTCTTTCCATTCCAATGGGTGGTGTTGATGTTTTACTAGGACTCCAATGGCTACAATCTTTGGGTACGATAGATTTTAATTTTCGAGAACTTTTCTTGAAATTTTTTTGGGAAGGAAACGAAGCTGAATTGAGGGGTATTGAAGAAAAACTTGGAAAGATAATCAACTCTAATAGCATGACAAAGCTTCTAAATAAATAATAACGGGGTGAAATTGCACAATTATGTTCACTAGAGGATCCCACATTGAAATCATGTATTTCCCCAAATCTCTAAAATGTTTTGGACAATCATTCCAAGATATTTGAGATTCCCAAAGGCATCCCACCTATTCATGATCATGATCATGCTATTCATTTGATTCCATGGAGTGTTCCTCCAAACATCAGGCCTTACATATATCCATATGCCCAAAGGAATGGGAACTCATTCAAAAGTTGCAGAAGATCCCAGTTCAAACAGTATTGCAAGAACTTGACAAGGAAGGAAAAATCAAATTGGAACTTGAAGCACCACAAAACCGAGAAATCGAAAGCTACGAAATAGATCAATTTCATAGTATCTCATCAAGTGGAAGAAATTACCCACTGAAGATTCCACATCGGAGGACAAGAATTTATACAGAAGCATCAAGAACTCCTCAAGCGTTTAGAACAACACTTTTTGAAGAAGATGGGCATGTTAGGTCCCTATACTACTAGTGTAACCCCTTATTGTTATTAGTAAAGCCCCCTTATTATATTGTTGTGCCCATGTAGTCCCCTTATAGTTATTATTGTGCCCCATAAAAGCCCACTATTGTTATTATTGTGCCCTTACATTATTGTTCTTATGTCAGCTCTAATTATATTATGACCCCTTAGACTCCTATATATAGAAAGGACGTCTTGTTATTTGTATCATACAAGAATTGTTCATTTGTGTAATGTAAAGGAGGTTTTCCCCTCATGGAGGATGAATTCTAAGGCGTTGATCTATCTTTTCTATCTTTTTGTGAGTTGGTTTCATAACAAAAACCCAATTAAGCTCTCCCTTATCTAAGATAATTGAATCCTATGAATTTTACCATCCAAAAACCAATATTGATGGGATTTAATGTTAAGGATGGATAAAGAATGAAATGGAAGTCATTCAAAACATTATCCTATAAACTATGATGTAATGAACTTTGATTTAGCAAACAAGATTAGTCCATATCTACTAGAGAATAATTCAAACAAATCTATAAAGCAATAAATAAAAATAAAACAACAATTCAACAAATAAGATTAGCCCAAATCAACTAAATGACAACATTAGAAATCTATAATAATTGTAGAAAGGAAAATATTAATTAACGTGGAAAGAAATAAAGAAGAACAAAACTAAAAGCTAATAAAGTAGTATGTGTATGTATGGAATAGTCCATCAGCACACAAATTCTTATCATATGAGTCCAATAAGTTCATAGTTCGAAATGGTCCTTATATGGAAATAATGAATCAATGTTATTATTAACTTGAAATTTAAAGAAACAAATCTAACATATTATGCTCTGCAAAGGGAATGTATACTATAGGTTTTAACCCCGTACAAAAATTATCTGCATAAGAATTCTAAATCACACGAAAAATAAAAATGCGAGAGCATAACACATAAAATACATATACACAGAGATTTCCCACTAGATCCCAAAACTGGGACTACCAGCTTGATTTTTTCATTATGTTCCTTTCAATTTTACAATACATATTTATACATGTCGAAGCATCCAATACCATGGACCGAAAACCATCGCGTCCAAAACCATGGACTGAAAACCATAGGTAGGTTC
>APFE031397646.1:18712-32650 GCA_000404065.3 Pinus taeda | reverse complement strand
TTGGGGAGTGGAGGTTTGGGTTGCTGAACCCTAGTTGCTTGGCCCTCTGGTTCATGCCTCTTTCCTTTGGTGTTGTCAGGGTATACACCCCTTGTTGGTGATGTGGATGTCTTTTTGTTGGGGCTCTCTCTGCGGTAAGTTTGGATGCTCTGTTGCAGCCCTTTGTGTGTGTTGTTTTGGATTTTGGTTCTTTTGTCAGTGTCTTCGCTACCATCACTCTTCTCTAGGTCGAGTTTTTTAACATGGTTTCATTTGGGTTTGTCATCGCTCTGCCTCCAATCATCATAGTTTTTGTCTTTCTCAAGGAACATTTGTACTATTGTTTGCTTGGTTGTCAATGTGGGCTTTTCATTGGGCTTTGATGCCTATTTTATTTTGTTTGAGGCTGGGTTTTTTGGGTTTTCTCATGGGATATCAAGGCACCCTATGCCCTGTTATAGTTTTTCTAAGATTTCATGCAATGTTTGCTAGGCTCTTTTTACCTCCTTTGTTAGCCATTTTTTGTGGCACAGGTATCTTTCCTTATGCTTTCTTTTCTTATTAGTCATGAGGCATTATTTATGAAATGCATTCAACATATGAAAAATGTAACTTTGTTCTCCTTTTGGATGAATAAAATTAGAGGTTTCTTTTCTCCTGAAAAAAAAGTTAATTTCATTAACATGGTGAGGACATATATTATTTATTACTAATTTCACATCTTCCCATTTCCTAAGATATCAATTATAGTCTGTAATTGGTGTCCTCTTAGAATAAAGATGAATTTGTTACTACTCTTCTGACCACCTTTGGTTGTTCTTTATTGCATGTCCACCATTTGATGGTCTCCTTTGTCTCCTATATCTCATTCTTGTCTTCATTGTTTCCTTGTTTGGGTTTCCTTTTCATTTTTCTTGTTTTTTGTTATTTCTACTTGTGTACTATGACTCTTAAGTGTTTTTGTTTTTAAATACTTGTTGAAAACAAACATTATAATTTGAGTTTTGAATGGAATTCTATAATTGGAAGAGGAGGTAAGCTTAATAATTAGGAAATGTTCCATTGTTTAGTTCACAGTGTATGATAATGAAGTATATATGTGCAGCTTATGCCAACAACAATATGCTTTTTATGAATAATGGTCATCAAAAATTGGTGTTATAGCTTTAAATTTTCAAGTGATAAAATTATTGGCACCAATTGATGTGTGAACCTAAAAATGGGATCAATAATGGCAAATCACTAGGTCACATTGATATTGATAAGACATTGGATACTAGTAAAGACACTATGATGAATGGCATGCAATAGAAATTTGTGATAGTAAATTAATCCAACACATGAAAATATTGCACTTAAATTGATCCTTTCTCAAAGTTACTAGAAACTTGGAAAACATGACTTTCCCTCCCTTTATGGTTGTGTCAGTAGATTTTTTCATTGTAACTGCACTCTTTGATGGAGTGATTCATGTCATGGTTCATGAATTTTTCCTAAATACAAGAACACTAAACCCAAATCATTCAACTCTCTATCTAAAATAGGGGTTGAGGCTCTTAAAACTAGGGCATGCAGTCCCCCATACTCATCAGTTGTGGATATGAGGGTGGAGCTTCTAACCTAAGGTGAGGTAATACTCTCCCACATCTCATTTCCTAATATATAAGAGCATAATTCATCTTCCACTTCTTCCCATTTTCTTCTTATATTTCCAAAGCACCATGGCAACCATTTCAGCTTTTCCCTAGCCTACCCAATAAATGCTCTAAGCTTGGTGTAGCCTATACATGGTGGCTTGACATCTTCAGAAAAACTCTCTGGATTTAGTGAAGGTGACCATACTAATGGGTAAAATTTTAGCTATTTGGGACTCTCTGAGGACAAAGAATAAAATATTCTGGAGACTAGAGGATAATGTACTAGATAGAGATCTTGATTTATGAGTATGTCATTGTCTAAAACTCCTAGTCCTCATATATTTCAATGTATGTTATTCACCTATGGGAATCTACTCCCTAAATCACTTAACTTATTTGAATCTTACCTCAAGCCTAGCAAAAGGATTTGATTTTTTGGTTGTCCACCTAAATAAATTTTCTCACTATGATTATAACATTAGTTTAAGTGTTTTTAAATTTTTTGATGCTAGAAATAAATGACTTTGTCATGGGAGATAGCTTGAATGAATGAAAACCAAGTGATGTCTTGTCGTAGGTTCATTTTTGAGTCTCAAGGTTAACTAATTTATGTGAGGCCCACAATGGTAGTTTGTATGGAAATGAATGTAAGCAAAATTTGAGCCTAGGATACATGATCTAGCCAAACCACATGAAATATGAGATAGAGAGGGAGGTATCACATCATCGATAAGTTAAATGGCAGGAGAGATGAGGTTACACTACCAAATTGTAGGGACTAGTGTTGGAGGATCAAGACATCAGATAGTGAAGGAAAAATAGAAGCCATCATTATGGATAAAGATGTTCCGATCACAAGGGGAAGCATTTACCATACATGTGAACGACTAGTGGGAAATTGAGGATTGGAGTATTGGGACAACATAGTGAGAGCGATGACATTTAGTCCAACAACAAAATTTTGAAAATGAAAACTTTAGTGACCCTACACATGGATGGCTAGCAAGATAATGGGGAGGAAAAATTTTTTGTTCACCAATGCGAGATGAAGCAGGGAGTGCTGATGTTAGAGTGAATAACAAATTTCCATGTGTCAAGGAGTTATTTTAGCATAACAATGAGATCAATGTTAGGGTGTTGGACGGAAACATATATATTCTGTTGAAAAATATTGATAATTTTATTAATTCCATCTATACATGTAGATGGTTGGTGAGGAGTAGAGACAAGAAGTGTCATGACATAATCATTCATACCAGCGATGGACTGCTGAATAATTGATACAAAATAGATCATTATATCTTTTTTCATCCATATCAATGCTTTCAAAGTAGAAAAATTAAAGGAATCAACTCACCTGACCATTTTAATCTGTGAGGCCTAGTTTGAAAAAATTGGGTTTGAAACCTTCCTGAAGTAGTTTGAGGCATCAAATAACAATTTTAGGGAGTAAAACTTTGTCAGTTAAACACACCACCTTTACAAATATATATTTCGAATAGTGCACGAATAGCCTCAATCAGAGTTTATATGAACAAGAGGATGCCATGTCAAACCCCATTATTTCATGGAAAACGGGCTAGTCACATGATCAAGATGAAGATGAAAA
This sequence comes from Pinus taeda, assembly GCA_000404065.3. Classification (NCBI taxonomy): domain Eukaryota; kingdom Viridiplantae; phylum Streptophyta; class Pinopsida; order Pinales; family Pinaceae; genus Pinus; species Pinus taeda. The sequence continues at coordinate 29,425 of APFE031397646.1, read as the reverse complement.
TATAAGAGTCGTATTGTAACTCTAGTTAAGAGTTGAAGGACTTAAATATAACCACTAGTACGCTATCAACTTATGTTATATCTGGGCCACCAGGAGGAAAAGGGATTATATTTTATTTGAGTGCATTTTGTTTTATAAATGACCAAAGTAGTGATGCAAGAGCATCTAGACCTAGCTAACAATGTGATGGTGTGTTCTCATGTTATGGCTAATGAGGATTTGGAGGAAAGATTGGTTACTGAATTTTTATTAATTGCAAATTATGTAAATAGTTATTTGTTTCCAAATTCTAAACATAAAAGGGAAAAGTGGCAAGTTGATCCTGCCTGCATGGAGATCAAGCCAAGTATTTTAGATTATTCAGCTATGATAGAATTGATTCCTAAATATATAGTAAATTCCTTCATTTGTGGAAGGAGATTGTTAGATAGGACATTTATGTATTTCCCTTTCTTTTCTAAAAGAGGATTAGAGAGAGGATTCGAGAGAGGAATAGAGGAAGTAGAGAGCAAGAGTGAGGAAAATGTAGTGTAAATCAAGCCATCAAGGGCCGAGGGAAAATCTCTATTTTATTCACATATTCTTTTATTTATAGAAATGATAGTGTGCTAGCTAACTGTGTTGAAATTCATGGGTTTTGTGTTCACCTATAATTGGTTAAGATTTTGATGGGCGAAGGCCTATGTTAAATAGTTTTATTTCTAGTTTCTTGTTTGTACAATAGGCATTTCACTTGATTTCAGTTCTTAAAGAAAAATCGGATGGGTGACATCCGAACAATCAGATTCCTGGAAATTTGTAGATCGAGGCCAGAACCTTGGGATGGAGATAAATCTAGAGAAGCACAGTGAAAACATGATGTTTTAGTGATGCACTGTGTTTTCTCAAAGGAAGGGGATTTTCCTCTCTGCATTGTGATTTTTCATAAGGTATTGTATTTTCCATAGAAAATGGGCTCTATACATAAATGGGGTTATCAGTTGAGCATTGTGCATTACCTTCAAAGATCATGTTTTGCATTGAGCTCATAACCCTCAACGCAGATATCAAGTTTAGTTTGAACATTTATCGCATATCAGAAAAGGTAGCAGGCTGTGATCAGCTAAAATTGTGATCCGAGATCGCAATCGGTTGAATTGCGATGACCAATTTATCGGCGATATTACAATGACCTGGTGATATTGGATGCAATATGGAAATGCGATGCGATATGGAAATGCAATGAGATGTGCGATGCAATATAGAAATGTGATGCGATGTGATGCGATGTGCGATGCGATAATAAATCACATAGTTAGTGTTGATTATCATATTGATGAATGATTGCGAAAGGCACATGTGAAGGAGCATCTGACTAAGTACAAGTTCTAAGGAAAAGAGGACTTGGAAACCAGGCAGAGGAGAAGCTTGGTGGGAAGATGAACTCGGAAGGAAGTTGATTGGTTGCTGGTGTAGAAGCTCACACAGAAGAGAATATGGCTATGGAAAGTCATATGGAAGGTTCGGAAGAAGGCTACAAGATGAAGGAAAAGGGTGCTAAAACAATCCGCAGGAAATAGATGAGTCAAGTGGAGCTTGACAAAGAGATGGTTGAGATAAGAGAAGAACTCGATGTGTTGACAATACTACTAGAGGAAAACCAAAGACAAGGTTGGGTCTTGAAGAAAAAAATAGTGAAGTGGCCTAAGTTATAGAGAAGGCTACGATAGAGACAAGTGAAGTGGTTGATGGAAAACCTCAGAGAAGCAAAGTCAAAAATGGAAGTTTTCTTTTGTGAACTAGAACAGGGTGAAATTTTGGGTGAAGAGGATAGTGAGAGATCATCTGAAGATCTTATGGACTATTGGAATAGTTCAAAACAATTTGAAGATATGTTGACAACAGAAGAAGACGAGGCTATGAAGCCTGGGAATTTTAAATCTCATAGTTTGCGTATGTTTGGAGGATGTGCAGAAGATGATGGACAGTCTGATGAAACTATCACAAAAATAAATAAATCTCTTGAGGTGAAGTATGACGAAGAATGCATTTTAGAGGAGGAAGGTGTTATTTTATTGCAGTAGAAAGAACTCATAGATGAATTCCTATTTGGTGTAAGACATTCAGTTGAACTTTTTATGCACCAAAAGCATAATGAAAATGCCATACTGGTATTCCATGGAGGTAAACAAATGAATTTGTTTAATGAAATTGATGAAAGAATTTTGCAATGTGATGGTATAGAAAACAAGATAATTGAGGAGGATTGCCAGAAAAAGAATGAAGTTGAGAATGAAGGTTGTGATAAAATGCTGAAAAGATTTCACATGGAAATAGAGTTCTTGGAAAGATTTCTCGAGGAACCTTAAGGAGAAACAAATCTTTCAGAACTTGATAAAGAAGATATTGTGGTTACGATGCATGATAAGGATGAAATGTATCAAATGTTTATAGTGTTAAGTAAATGTTTAGACTCCTCAATTAATAATGTGGTTGTAGGTATTGAAGACAACATTAATAAATATGATGCTAAAATTAGAGAAATTGAACAAAGATTATTTGAAGATGAGATACAAGATCAAGAACAACAAAAAAGCTATGTCCTTAGAGACATGAAGGAAACAAAAGTATTAATCCAGCAAGATTAATATGGAATAAAACAACAATTTAAAAGAGATGATCAACAACATGAGAGTAAATTTGAGGAAGGTATTAGATTGCGGGAGTATATCAATTGGCAACATAATGAAGAGCGTGAGATTCATCTGGCAGTAATGAGGGTAGAAGTAGATATATTAATGGAGTGGCTACAAAGAAAAATAAATGAAGACTGAAGATACAGGTGGAGAATGAAGAAACGGGCCAAGTGGAAGCTATTGCAATAGAAATGGAATGGCAAGCTGATAAATGAGTTCAGAGAACTTGAACAAATTCATATTGATTTGTTAGAGAAGGAGAGACGAAAAGTAATGGAGTCACAACAAAGATGATCTATTGAAATCCAGAAGATCTATGATGGGAGATCGGTGCTTGAAGCATCAAAAGAGGATGAAGGGTCTTGTATTTTAAAACTGATAATTGTTGTGTGCCCGCAGGTCATGTAAACTTGGGGAAAAACAAGCAGTTATTGGAAACTGTCATATCAATAGGTGAAAATATGATTGGTTGTGGTCATGTAGGTAGTTTAGATAAGAGAGATGGAAGACATTCTTGTGACATTATCATGGAATCAGGAAGGAAGATGATTACCCATAGTCATATGAAGAATAGAGAGAAAAGTTACAGTCAAGTGAAGGAAGATGTCCAGTCGGATGACATCCAAAGGATAAGTCAAAAGGAGGATGACAAAGGAATTATTGAGATCAAATAAATGTTTGGAAAGGTAGAGATCCATTCATATGAATATGGAACAAAGTCCAGTTTTCTCAGAAAAACTGATGAAGCTAATACAAAGCTAATGGAGAATCTTGTGGTGTATTCAGGAAGTGAAAGTCAAAAGGAAGAATTGATGATGAAATTATTTGAGGAGACATTAGTGTCTCATAGTTTTGAAACTAAATTTTTTTGTGTAAATGCAAGATACACTAAAGAAAGACAACTGCTTAATGTTGTCATAGAGGAAATGAAAAGCAAATATAAGTTTTTTCAGAAGATAGAAGAAAGAAATTCACATAATATCATGATGCAGGGGAAAGGGCAGCTGTTAAACATGGCTGTAGTGAATTATGTAGATATTTGACAACTATTGAGGACTGAAGCCAAAGGAGAGTAGCTACTGAAGGTTGATGTAGAAGACTTTGTAGAAGGTAAACAGTTATTGAAGGTTGTTGACCTTGAAGACAGTCACAGTAAAGAACGACTGCTAATAGTTGTTGCTGACAATGAAGTTAGTGAGACAATGCAGAGCTTTTGGGAAAAATTCCAAGTGAGATGATGGATTTGTGGCATGAGTTAAGTCTTTTGGAAAGAAAGCTAGAAAACCAAAGAATAAGTGTTCAGACTGTAAAACAATAACTGAATGAGAATGAAGAAGTTGTTATGGATGACAAATGTGGAAAATAATTTGTCGAAAATGTTTGCATATGGAGAAAATAGGATAAATCATTTGTGCTTAATGAATTGATTGATTCTAGTGAAGATTTATATGCAAGAACAAGGCAATGTGAAGTGAATTTGAAACAAGTAATTGATTCCGAAGATCGGGTCGAAGTAAAGAGGCATGAGATCACAATGTCTCATAAAGATGGAATGATGTTGAATTCACAGTATGGAGTTGTTGAACTAAAGATGGGTTCAAGGGATGATAGTAACAGGAATACTATTGTACAACAAGTAATTGTAGTAAGAAGTGATGAAGCCATGAATGCGAGACTAGAAGAAGGAACTGGAATTATTGCAGGGCATCAATGGAGAAGGCATTTGTATGTCTTAAACATGTATATGAGAAGATATTGGCACATGGATAATAATGTTCTTATGCAATAACACATCCAGTTGTAGGAGAATAGTATTCATCATCAGAGAAGTGAATTGGACAAAGAAATTGATGAGTTGTGGAGATTCATACAACATCATTCCAATAGAATATATAGATGAAAAAAGAAGAAAGGAAGATTGGCTGGAAAGAATGGTGCAGGTGAATGTAATGGTAAACTGAAAAATAAGGTGTGGAAGCCTCGTGAGCTTAAACCAACAATGAATTGTGATGATAAGTGAAGAGCAGTAAGCTATATGAAAAAGACAGGAAATAATTTGAGATATTTGATTAAGTGGGTGAGGCATTTCGGAAGAGAAGCATCGAGTATTTATATGGATGAATAATGTAGAGCTGAAAGTTACAGGTTTTACAGTAGCACAATCAATGAACTGGGTTTTAAGACTTTTTATCCTTGTGAGTCTGATGTAGGAGCATCTAGACCTAGCTAGCAATGTGATGGTGTGTTCACATGTTGTGGCTACCGAGGATTTGGGGAAAGATTAGTTACTTAATTTTTATTAATTGGAAATTATGTAAATAGTTATTTTTTGCCAAATTTTGAACAAAAAAGGGAATAAGCGACAAGTTGATACTCCCTGCGTGGCAAGCTAAGTAGTTTAGATTATTCATCTAGGATAGAATTGATTTCTAAATATATAGTAAATTCCTACATTTGTGGAAGGAGATTGTTAGATAGGACATATATGTATTTCCAATTCTTTTCTGAAAGAGGATTAGAGAGAGGATTCGAGAGAGGAAGAGAGGAAGTAGAGAGCAAGAGTGAGGAAAATGTAGAGTAAATCAGGCCATCAAGGGTTGATGGAAAATCTCTATTTTATTCACATATTATTTTATTTATAGAAATGATTGTGTGCTAGCTAACTGTGTTGAAATTCATGGGTTTTTTGTTCACCCAGAATTGGTTAATATTGTGATGGGTGAAGGCTTGTGTTAAATAATTTTATTTCTAGTTTCTTATTTGTACAATAGGCATTTCACCTGATTTCAATTCTTAAAGAAATATCAGATGGGTGACATCAAAACGGTCAGATTCCTGGAAAAGAACTTCATAAATGAATTTGCAGATCGAGGCCAGAACCCTGGGATGGACAGGAATCCAGTGAATCATAGTGGAGACATGAAGCTTTTAGTGACGCGCTATGATTTCTAAAAGGAATGGGCTTTTCCTCTCGGCACTATGATTTTTTGTAAGGTATTGTATTTTACATAGAAAATGGGCTTTATACATAAATGAGGTTATCAGTTGAGCACTACACATTACCTTTAAAGATCTGATTTCGCATTGAGCTCAGAACCTTCATCGTAGATCACAATTTTAGTTTGAACATTTATCGCATATCGACAAAGGGAGCGGGATTGTGATCAGCTGAAATTGCAATTCGAGATCACGATCTGCTGAATTGCAATGACCAATTTATCAACGATATTGTGATGACTTGATGATATGTGATGCGATATGGAAATGCGATGCGATGTGCGATGTGATATATAAATGTGATGCGAGATGGAGAAGCAATGTGATGTGTGATGGGATATGGATTTGCGATGAGATAAGCAATCGGATAGTTAGTGTTGATTATCATATTGATGAAGGATTGTGAAAGGCACATGTGAAGGAGCATCGGACTTGTAAAGTGGTCATATGAAGAAGGAAGGAAAGAGATGTTAGCGGAAGGCGTAAAGTTCGAAAGGTCTCCAAGATTTACTTTTAAAATTAATTTCTAAAGTGGTTTTAAATAAAATTCAGAACGAAGTCTGATCGTAGCAAAAAAAATGGAATGAAGACTAGGTTTGGGAGAGGTTTCCCATGTGCGTGTCACTAGAGATAAGAAATTTTGGGTGTAGCGGCCATATGGTTGCATTAAGTAGCTAAGAGTGGATAGGGATAGAGAAAATAGAAAGGTTTTATGCATTGTAGTGTCCCACACACCACAAGTCTCACTTCTTTATACTTGCATCCATTTTCCTTTCAAACAAAGAGGGAAAATCAACGTCACCTTCCAATTAGGATTTCTTCTGAAAGGGTTTCTTAGGTTATATCTTGTGTCAATTCTGGTTTCTAGTTTTATTTCACTATTCTATATTTTCTACATATTTTTTCTATTTCATGCACAAGCATAACACAATAATTTAATAAATCTAGAAATCTAAAGAGAAATTAACCATCATAGTGTAGATTTCAAAATTTAAGTACAATTTCATTAGATCTATTGTAATGAACTATTCAGTGGAATATCCATGGAAATATACATATTATATTGGTATCAAAGCATGTATCTTTGGATATACTATGGGAATTTATTGGGGATCTAGATTGCTAAACCAAAAGTCATAAAGCCCTAGCAGTGGTTAATGATTTTTTCAATAGCCCTCAAGATCCCCTAGAGGAGGGGCTTGCGTAATTGGAAGCAGAATTCATAGATATAAATCATAATTTGAGCCTACTCATTGCAACCTTGATCAATAAGCTTGGGTTATTCAAAGAAGATGGAGGTTCTAATGCAGAGATCATGCTGAAAGGGAATTGACACATCAAGAAGAACTAGAAAGGGCGTCTAAGAAAGAACCCAGAAAGGATCAACCTAGCTAGAGTAGTATGAACCATTCATAGTCCTTATTCTAAATGAAAGTGGAGGTAAACATCAATTCATATCAAATGTGAGATTGATTCTTGGAAGCTAAATCACTAGTTGCAAAAATTGGAAGTTTATTTTAGTATTCATCATATAGAGGAAAAACAAAAGATTGTGTTTTCTTAGTTCAAATTAAAGGACCCTCCGCTAACTTGGTAAGAAATCTATATGGAGACCTTGAGGTTGGAGGGAGACCCACTAGTAGTTAATTGGGAGGATTCCAAAACCCTTATAAACCCACAATTTCACCTTATTGGGTATGTAGAGTAGCATTGGATCCAATGCCATTACTTTAGGCACAGACAACATAATAGTGTACAAGAGTATACCATAGAATTTAGAAACATTTCCATAATGTTTGGTATCTCCCAAAATAGCCCAAAGATACTCCTTACGCATTTGGGGGGGTCTATAGAGCCATTTGTGGAAGCAAGTGATGTATTTCAAGCCCATATTGGTGGATGAGGCCTCTGCTTGTGAAAAACACCTATAGAATATAGGCCAAAAGAAAGGTCATTCAAGTGGATCCAAGAAGAAAGAGCACCAAGAGGCTTCTATGTAGGGTAATAAGAAGTGGAAATGGGGAAAGTACCAAAATACAATAGCCACAACACACTATTGCAAAGATTTCTACAACCATTGTAACATTGGTGGTCATACAAAGGATAAGTGTTGGAAGTTGTATCATAAGCTCAACCCAAAGAAAAATAAGAAATATACTAAGAATAAAAATTTCAAGGCCATATATTGGAATACTCAAGTGAAAAGAAACTTGGGCATGTACAAGAAGATTTTTTGTGCGTCAATGCAAAAAGAGGTGAATTTGAGTAGCCTTTAGCTAAAATAAGAGAACAAAAATATCACACTCTTCAATATAAAGATACAGGCTACGTAGATAAAAATTGATGCTCTCTTCAACTCAAGATCATAGGGAAATCTCATTGCAACAAATTTGGTCAACAAATTGGGACTTGAGTTTCATGATCATCCAAGCCCATATCCATTGGGGTGGGTAAATAAGGATGCAAAATTAAATGTAACTAAACATTGTAAAATCAATTTTTCTATTAGTGCTAAATTTGGAGATGAAGTATAACTAGAGTTAGTTCCCATTGATGTATGTGGAGTGGTGTTTAGGAGTCCCAATATGTACATGGTGTTTAGGAGTGCCTATATGTACATGCGAGTTGTAATTTTCATGCAGAGATCCAAACAATACCACCTTGTCAGTGATGAAAAATCCTTCACCATTAAGGTGCATAGGGGCAAGTCCAAAATTTCACAGGTATGTTGCAAGCAAGTTAAGAAATTGATCAATTCTAGAAAAATGTATTGTTTGCTATATTTAAGATAAAATTAGTCTGTGTGAGAGTTAGTGGGCGCAAATTCATCATTAAAGGGGTGTACTAAGGACCAAAAACAACAACTCGAAGAGTTATTGAAAGCATACATGAATGCATTCTAGTATCCTAAAGGGTACTTCCTAAGAGAGAAGTGAAGCATGAGATCTAGCGACTATTGAACTTGTCATTGCCAAACATTGGGTTGTACATAGAATTTATTATAGAATCAAGTGAGGTGAAGAAGCAATTGCAACGACTATGGAAACAAGGTGTAACCAAGTAACTCACCATGTGGGTCACCCATAATCATTGTGGCAAAGAAGGATGGGGCTTAGAAAATGTGTATTCAATATAGGTAAATAAACAAAATTATGCTCAAAATCTGGTACCACATGCTTGGGACAGATGATCTACTATATTAGTTTTAGAAATCCTTATCCATATTGGAGCAATCATGGTTGACTAGCTAGATTGTATATCTATGGTGATAATGAGTTGCTTGAGTGATGCAGTTACAACCTTCTTAGTGAATTGCAGGCTTTCTTATATGCTTAAGACCGGTGCTATGAAAATCACTTAGGACAAACATGTTATCTCATAAGTTCTCATCTTTCTTATATCTTTATGAGTCTAGGTAGTTCACTACCATAACCATAATAGTGTGTTAACTTACTTATTAGGAGTTCAAGTTATATGTTGTATGTTACATGAATTTCTAGATAGAGTTGAGGGTTACTTACTTTATGAACATTATGTTGTGATGCATTCTATGAGTTTATGCATACCTGTATCCTGTTGTGGTATCTTGACATTCAGTGATTAAAGTTGGTATCTACCTTTCTCGTGCAATCTAGCCTTTGGAGCAATTTCCTTTCTTTTACCTAGAACCTATGGAAGATATGTTGTATTGGTACCTTTGAGCTCTTTTGGGCACAATTTAGTATCTCTGATGGTTGGTTTCTTAGTATTTGGCCATTTCCTTAAGAAATTTGGAGTTTGGGAAGTTTCCCTTAGTATTATGGGGATCCTGTAATTCCTCAAACTTCCCCATCCTAATATTAACGATGCTTTCTTTGATGAATATCTTTCTGTGCTATTTGTTAACACACCCTTGTTTGTAGATATTGCTAACTATTTGGCTACAAGGAATCTTCCACCACATCTCTCACACAAATAACAACAAAAAATCATTTGGAAAAGTAGCAATTATTCCAAGATATTATATGATATTTTGCCACACTTAGTATAAGATGCGTTCTTTGGCCTAAACTGATCATTTCGTTTCCCTTTTGTAGACATTTTCCCTTCTACAATCTCTTGAAAAAAAATGTGAATTCACATGTGTGCCCTTTGTTACATCATAATATGAACATGCATGATTCTTATACAAGAAAAAAGTGTTTATACACTAGTATCCTTTATGAAATTATCATATGCCTTCATTTTATACCAAAAAATTTAAAGGTGCATGTTATTGCACATAGTGGGGAGGGTTTTACGGGTTCTATTGAGAGTGAACCTCTTGTATCCCATCCCTAATGACCCAAACTACTTTTTAAGAATATTTAATGATGACATGATTGGAGGAGAACAAAAAGCACCCTTATGTCAACAATTTCTCTCATGTTTCCTTTATTTGCAATCCCCTTAAGATTTTAAGATATTCCTCAGATTGGAAACCATTATTTCTTTTATTCCTATTGTTATTCAAGATTTTTAAAAAGACTCATTCTCTTGATCTCTCCTCATCCAAAAGAGGAAGAGTTTGTGACAGAGACATTTAGTGTCCCAAGGTGGAGAGACCTATAGGAGAATTTTAAGTAGTTCCTTCAGCAAGAACCAAATGTAATCTAAACCTCATATTGTTGTCAATTATTTTAATAAGAAAATTGTTTCTTTCCATTCCAATTTAGTGCTTTCATAATATAGTGAGATCATGAGTTGTTTTGTTGATTTATTTCATTCAATGCAACTTAGCTCTCATTGAATATATTATTGTCCCCTATTCATTTTCTTTATGAATGTAGGTTGTTTAGGTTGTTTATAGACACTACATCTCCCCTACTGACTTGTAAAGCAATGACTCTCAATACCTCTCAACACTATAAAATCTAATATACATTTCTAAATTATATATGCATATTACTAAACAATAGATAATTTTTATAAGTTTAAATCTGAATGATATCCATAAAATAATTCATTTGCCATTTAAAATTAAACATTTTACACATGTCTATATATATATATGTCTATCTAT
>APFE031397646.1:8207-18231 GCA_000404065.3 Pinus taeda | reverse complement strand
CATAACTATTAAAATAATTATATAGTTACAAATTAACTAACCTAATAAAATGACCATATCCCAAACCATGATAAAATGGGTTAAGTGACCATATCCAAAAACATGGGATAAAATGTGTTTTGTGCGTAAAATCATTATTAATATTAAAACCAAAGACATGTGATAAAGTGTGTTTTGTGTGTAAAATCATTATTAATATTAACAAATGTTTATGTGTAGAATTATTATTAATATATATCTAGAAAGTCATTACATTCCCTACAATCAAAATGCGAGGATAGATATGTGCTCCCTATCTCTCTTTGCGAAGCAAAATTTAACATTTCGAGCATCAACAATGTTGTGGCCTATGAAAAAGGTTTACAAAATTATTTGAGATGCAAAGATGGTTGTTTTAATTAAAATGGTACAAACATTTTTTGATTAAAAATTGCATTGTCGAAAAGGGTGGCCATACGGGAAGATTTTGTGTAGCTACGAAAGAAAGATTTTGTATAGTTTCGTAGAAAGCTCTGGTATGCAATTTTTGAGTTTTGTTGATCTCATTTCCTTGCAGGAGGGGATCTGCAAAAGTGTTTATTTAAAATAGAAAAGAAAAGCATCTTATCAGATTGGTATTCGTGAAATTAATAATTGTGTTTCAGTAAACATATTGATTATGGTAATGATATTAACCTTCACTAAGATTCAACTTTGTTTTATCCAATTTTAAGTATCTAATTTGATTTATTCGTATTTGATTTTAAGAGAGTAAAAATTAATTGGAATTTTTCGCTAATTGTATCACAAAACTAAGAATGAAAAAAAAGAATAAAATTTCATTGCATTTCAATATAAGGTGATGACCTTGAACGATGATTGTCATCTTCAATTGAATTAAGTCTGCAGGCTTGAAGTCTGACTGAATCACTGAAAGGACCTGCAAAGAAATCAATATATCTGTTTGGTCTGAACATATCGTTGACTATTGAATATATCACTTTGAGAATACAGACAATATTAAATAAAAGTGATTTCCTTCATCACTGTTAAATAACACAAATAAAAACTGCAACCAATATAAAGACAAGCAAATGGAGATAGATTTTCAACCATACCACAACTCTGGTTCTAGCAACAGAGGACTGAGAGAGTACAATTTTGGGATGTTGTATATATAGTGGAGAGGGCGTGTTAGGTAGAGAATCAGGAGACTGAGTCAGAAAGCATATCCAGTTTGGGACAGACTGGAAACGTGGGAAATGTGAGTCTCCACTGTGTTACTATGAATGATAAAGTTAATTAGTATGTAAATTAATTTTATTTGCGGACACCTAAGATTTTGTTCAACTAATTTGGCTTATTTCAAAAAGATTTCCATTTTCTCCAAGTTTAAACAAAAATAATAAATTAAGATAAAATTCAATTTCATACCACAAAAATTAAACTTATCAACAATTAATTATACATCAACGATGATATTATAAAATTTAATATTGGTTAGGTTTCCAGGTTCCAGCGGTGGCTTAGAGAGGGCAGGAAGAAACAGGGAAGCTGAGATAATGCAGCCAGGCAAGTGGGGTTGGATGAGATAATGATGATCAGGATAAGCAATATTATACAGATCATATGGATAACGTTGACCTATCAAGAAAAAAAAATAGTTTTTTATTTTTAAATAATCTTTTGGAATGATTGTTTTTTCCTTTAATTTTTGGGTCATTTTAATAAAAATTAGAAAGGTTTAATTTAATAGTATTTATCTGTTCTTGATAATCGACAAGGCTTAGAACTTAAATGTTGTTCTAACAGTTTTCCCAATACTTCCGGATAACATTGATTCATTCCAGAAAAATATTGCTAATTTATTATTTGCATTAAGGAATTGTCTAGGCTTCCAACAAAGCTTATAAACCTATGTTACCAATAGATTCGAAAGATGAGATTTTAGTGCTCATCGTTGTCCGTCATGGACTCCTTAATCATCACCAAAATCTCATTATAATTAATGAATTCTCATTATCATCACAAAAACCTGTTTATCATTACCAAACCTTCCTATTGTTGAAATGTGTGTGCATTTGTATGATATTCATACTTTATTATAATGACTTGGTTAATCATGACCGTCATAGAGGCCTTGATTTTTATACAATATACTGGATCAAGATGAGAAGCATACCATGTTTCTATTAGTATCATGTTTTTATTGTTTATTTTTATATTTTTTTATTATAGTTTTAAGGTTATTTTATATCTAGTTGTTTTTAGTGTGATTTTTTGGAAGTTTTTCTAGTGTTTTTTTTCTGGTCTAATTTCTCTAAAATCTAACAGGAGTTTATTGAAATCTCAAGCTTGATGGGTAACCCTTGCAAAATCAAAGTGCCCTAGAGGTTTTCCAAGGTGTTGAATCCATATATACAGTCAAAAAACCAGTTTAAATAACACAAATCAAGATTTCTATTCAATTTTTTTCTGTCGGATTCCGGAACCGGAATGTCCAAAAGGTCGCACTAAAAACAACTTCATTTTATATTGAATTCAATTTTATTAAATAAAATTTATGTAATGGATATAGTGTAAACATAATAATGGTTAGAATGTTTAATTTAATATTCTAAATATGAAAAGTGTCTCTAATAGATAGTCCTACAATATGTTTATGGGAAAAATGTCCCACCAAATAGTCAAGGATATAACTTAACAGATGATGAAAATGAGATTTTGGGGGTTGCCCAAAATCCCAAATTCTTTAAAAAATCTTGATCCTCGACCTGTGGGTTATGGGCCCACAAGCCTAAATGGAAGCGATTTAACTTTTAAAATGTGGATCTTCATTCTCCAGCCAAAATCGGTAACAATTTATCACGCAGTTTAATAAATTCTGCCATCAACAGAACAATCACATATGACAGGTAAAAAATATATATAGATCGCCATCGACCCTGAAATGATCGATGGTGATAGACAACACATGCATATACAATAACACTCGAACAGGTTTTCATAATTTATATAAAACAATTACAAAATTAAGGCCTTTCAGCCTTAAAACCGAATTCATGCTGGGCTACATCTTTCCCACTCACAATTTTCTTCACAAAAGATATCCTTACACCCCTATGGTTCTTACAATTATATAAGAATTTTAGGAAGGATTAATCCTATCCTCTCCTTATTTTCTCCACAAAAGCTTCATGCAAGCATGCTTTAAATCTGCTTTATCTATTTTTCTGCTTTAAATCATGCTTTTCTTTTGTTATGATCCTCTCGTCCAGTTTGTTTTCTTTGTTGTTGGTTTCTCCCGCATCAACAGACAAATTGTGAGGTCCCTATATTACTAGTGTAACCCCTTATTGTTATTAGTAAAACCCTCTTATTATATTGTTGTACCCATGTAGTCCCCATATTGTTATTATTGTGCCCCATAGAAGCCTACTATTGTTATTATTGTGCCCTTACATTATTATTGTTGTGGAGTACCAAGAAAGGTATGTTTTGATGGTCATTTTGGTATCTTTTCATGAAAACTCAAAAGCCTTTTGCATAGGAAACTTAGATAATGATAAGAATTTATAACGAAACACGAGAGATTAATAAGAAGCACTGATAATCGTCATTTCTATGTGCAGGAGGGTGGAGAAGCGGAAGGTGGCCATTCCAAAAGTAAAGATAAAGACAAGCTAACTGCTATCCCTTTGACAGAAGACCGGAAGCGAACCAGATTGACACGGATCAACCCAAGAAAGGACGTGGAGATACTAGCGCGGAATAGAAGAAGGAAGAAGTTACGCAACATTAATGATTCTGCAAATCCCTCAGGATCTTAGATCCTGAGGGATCGCTATTTTACCTATGTCTGTATCTAGATGTCTCCGCCTAAGATCCTGAGGGATCGCTATTTTACCTATTTCTGTATCTAGATGTCTCCGTCATTTCCCCTATAAAAGGGATAGCACTGTTGGTTACGGGGGTGTAATTTTCTTTTAATGAAGATCTGGACTATGATCTTTATGTTCTGTTGAAGACTTGAGTTCCTGTACTTTTATTGCATGCTTTAATATAGACTTGTTCACTTTTTATCTTTGAACCTGTATCCATCTTAAGCAGTGTACCCCTGGAGGCTAAGGGCCCGACCCTAGAGGACACTTGCTCTTGTATTATTACGCATGGTTTCCGTGTGGTTTGTGCATAGCCGTAATCTGGTAATCTGCTATGTTTTGAGAATATTCTATTACATGCTATGTTGTGATTATGCCATTTCGTGTTCTTGAACTTTATATCGATGCTATGTTATTTTATCAATTCTTTAACTATTTATTAATTCCTACAGGACACTATTACTTTATTACAGAACTCTTCACAATTGTGTTTTGCATTATAACAAGTCATCTGGAAAAGTCTGTTTTACAAGGTTATCAAATGTGACTATTCTTTATTATGGGATGCAGTCGTATGTGTTTTAACTGAAGCAGATTAAGTATGGTGTGTTTCTAAGGTTCTATAGTATTGTTCCATCATATAAGATTGAGGGATTGGTGTTTTTATTGGCATGGTTAAATAGAGTTGCAGCTTAAAGAACTTGGTTATTACTTATTTCGGTTGTTGTTCTATTCTTGAACTGTTGTTCCATTTACTTGTTGTTCCATCTATTTGCTGTTCCATTTCAATTTGTTGTTCCATTTCCAGATTGCTAATTCGCTATTTCTTGAGGACAGACTTAGGCTGTAGTGGACCCCAACAGTTGCTACTTGGTCCCCAGACCTCTGATCTGCTCCCATCAGTTATGAAAGGGATGTGTTATTGCTACCAAACCCTTGGCTAATGTGCTATTCCATTGTCATTTCTTTTATCTGCTGTTTCATTGCTAATCATTAAGAACGATCCCAGGCTGTAGCGAGTCCAACATCTGCTATTTTGCTCCCAGACCTCTGATCTATTCTCATCAGTTATGGAAAGGATGGGTTATTGCTGCCGAACCTTTGGCTGATGTAATACTTGGTGTGATTTGGTCTTTTGAAGTAGTTAAGTTGTAGATCTGCATTAATTTATTTGCGTAGCTTTTAAATAGCTGCACTACAAGCATTATTCTAGAAAATGCTAGCCTCATAGTGAGACACCCTTTGAAATAACCAGACGATCCCGGATTGACATATTAATGTGATGTAACTAGAGGTCAAAGAGACCCTTTTTATAGCTCTACATTTTGGTGCCATTGCCGGGGAAGTAGTGTAGCCATTTGTCTTTTCCAGTGTAGTGTACGAACCTGCTAGGGAAGAGTTGGATTTTGAAAACAGAAAGTAAGAACCTACGTGCGGAGCATGTAAAAGCCCTACTCCTTTTCCACTTTCCTGCAGATTTGTTGTTATCTGCTTGAAACTTGGTAGTTAAATTGAGTGCATGATTAAGCAGAAAAAGCTAGAGAAAAATCCCAAACCATTACCAAAACCAGAAAAAGCTAAGGGACCGGTGACCCTTGGTCGATCGACATACATAGACGAAATCTATAAGAAAGTCGAATCTCAGCATTCAGTAGGACCCAGGAAAGTTACTTCCAAACAACCTACTAGTTCACTTCAGGCCTCAGGCTCACCCTCTGAAGCCTTTGTTGAGGTGCATAGTCAGACTGACGAACAAGACTTTCAAGAAATTGAAAATTCTATTCCAGAACGACTACAGGAAGGGAACCTAAGTAATCTTTGTGAAGGAGAAGGGGAAACAGGGGAAATTGGAGAGCCAAGATCTCCTCCTAGGATAACTCAGCCATTAAATAGCCCAAACAAGGGGAGCACAGTAAAAATTATTATTGAAGACACGAGAATTCCAAATAGAAGAAGTGCTATTAAAACTGTTCCGGTTAAAAACATTCCTCCTCAACCTAGGAATACGCTCTTAGATCTTCCGGAAGGTTATTGGCATATATTTGATCCAATGGCTCAAAATCCGCCAAACACCCAAACCTGTACATTACAATACCCCATAGTGGATTCCGCAGCAAATGCTCCTATGAAAGAAATTCCCCTTCAACACATTCCTACATTTCATGGACTTACATCAGAGGACCCCGATGCATTCTTATTCGAATTTGATGTGCTATGCAGGGGATATGATTACACGACTGACCCCTAGAAACTAAAATTGTTCCCCTCCACTTTGAAAGGGGCAACTTTAAGATGGTTTATGGGATTAGGTGGTGGAGTTATAAATAATTGGGAACAAATGAAAGAGTCTTTCCTAAAGAAATATCAATATTACTGTAGGTCTAGAGAACTAAAAGATGAAATATTTCAGATGATAGCTAGACCCAATGAAACATTAGAGGAATACGTGGAGCGTTTCCAGTATAATCTGCAAATATCCCCTTATGCATCTTTGCCTTTGCCTGACAATGTGTTGAAAACAACATCGATAAGGGGCATGAAAGAACAGTGGATTGAAACATTAAACATTATGGGGAAAGGGGATATATATCAGGAAAGTTTCCCTGACATAATTGATTTATGTATCATGAGTTCGAGAGGAAGTACACGAATCAAACCAGCAGAACATGATCGATTTGCATGGGAAAACAAAATTTCATCAGAAGGAGTAACACGTGTGGAAATTAGAAATTTATTTGAAAATTTTAAAACTGATATACTAGGAACACTGACTACACAATTGGACATTTTGCAGGCTAAGCAGAAACAAATGGAGGCAGAAAAAAATTTAGCAATCTTCTGCCCCAGGTGCAGGAAGAAGCATAGCCATAAGGAGTGTCCATTAGATACAGTTCAGACATGCACCATTTGTACAAGGGATCACTCTACAGAAAGTTGTCCCTAATTACCTGGACTGAAAGCGGTATATAAGGAAGCAGAAGAAGAACCAGAGGCAGTATATCTACTTAACCAGCGTCGTCAGTGGCAGCCACGACAAACTGGTATTTTTTCAGACCCAGCTTCTTCTTTTCAGTAGCCACAGTACAATACTCAACAGTATAATACATGGCAAAGTTAGTTTCAACCCCCATTTCCAAATTGATCATCACAGTCGTACCCTTCTGCAAACCCGTGGCTAAATCATACAGGCCAATCTGGCTGGTCGAATCCTCCTTATCCCCCACCATACTGGCAGAACAACCCATATCCACCGCAATGGACTCCCCCCACTTCACAAAGTTCAGTCTGGCAGAACAACTGGCAGAGACCAACACAGCAGCAAGTAGGAAACATTCCTTGCCCTCAACCTACACTGCCATCTTTACAGCAAAACCCCCAATCTAATCTCAGACCCCAACTCCCAGCCCAGCCCAATCCCAATCCAAATAACAGACCGGTCCAAGCACTCCAAATTTTAGAAACACCAGAAGAAGGACCCCATCTGAGGGAGTGCAATGATCTGCAGCTAAGATCTGGGCGTATTATTCAAACAGATGGAAACAAAATAGTTTAGATTGAAGATTAGTTACCTAGAGAACAGCTGTTACAAGAAGAGGATGAAAATATACAACAAACTCAAAATCAAGCAACTACATCCTCTCCCCCGTTCCCAGAATGTCTAGTCATACCTCGACCTATACATCAACCTAATTTTGACATTCTGGGAGAATTACAAAATTTGTACATAAAAATCCCATTCCTTCAAGCCATTCAGGATATCCCCATATACGCTAAAACTATCAAGGAATTGTGCATAAAAAGACCGAGAAGGAATGTAATAGATAATCCAAGAGTTCAAGTAGTCGACACTTTATCTGACCTGTTATCAGTAAAGGAACCACCTATTAAGTATGAAGACCCAGGTAACCCAATATTAACTGTTCAAATTTATGGAAAAACCTTAACCAACGCTTTCGTTGATCTTGCAGCTGCAATTAATATATTGACCACTTCTACTTGCCAAAAATTAGGAATTACATCTGTAGAACTCACTTCAACTTTGCTGGAATTGGCTGATCGATCTGTGGTTAGACCAGAAGGCATATTGCATGATGTTATGGTCTCAGTTGATTCCTGGGAATACCCAACTGATTTGCTGATAATAAATCGTAAAACCCGACTAGATGGACATCCACTGATCGTAGGAAGGCCTTGGCTCGCTACTGCTGATGGCTATATTGGCTGTCGGCAAGGAAACATGATCATAACTAAGGGGGCAGATATTAAGAACTTAGTACTATTCCCCCAACGCAGCTAAGTGTCACAATAGTCAAAACTAATAGGCATCCGGTATCATATCTTACTGACAACATTAGATCTCCATTAACTATACAAGAGGTGCTAGAGTTCAAAAATCAAACAGAAGATGATGCCATCAGTAATTTTATTACTCAAACTGAATTCACGTCTCGTACCCAGTGTCATATGATAAAAGAAGCATTTGATAACGAAGTAGAAGAGGAACCTCTGAAAGATGCGCATGACCATACAATCCCTGTCACTTCAGTTGCACATAGTAAAATAGTAGAAATCGAACCTGGGAAGACCTTAAACATTAATGCCAACCTTACACCGGAACAAGAAACAAAACTCATCCATATTTTAAAAAAATATAAAAATACATTTGCATCGGATTACCCCGATATGAAAGGAATTGATCCTCAATTATGTACACACCACATGTACATAGAAAATGATGCAAAACCTATTAGACAGCCTCAGAGAAGACTAAACCCTCACCTAAAAGTAGTAAAAGATGAGCTCCAAAAACTTTTAGATGTTAACTTTATCTACCCTATCTCTGATAGTAAATGGGTCTCCTCGCTTGTGGTGGTACCGAAAAAGAATGGGAAGTGGAGAATCTGTGTGGACTATAGAGAACTAAACAAGGCAACACAGAAAGATCACTTTCCTTTCCCATTCATCGATCAAGTATTTGATACTTTGGCAGGTAAGAGATTCTTTTCTTTTCTTGACGGCTTCAGTGGGTATAACCAAATACAAATTGCCCCTGAAGATCAGGATAAAACTACTTTTACTTGTCCTTGGGGAACATTTTCTTACCGAGTTTTACCTTTTGGTTTATGTAATGCCCCTGCCACATTCCAAAGGGCTATTTTTAGCATATTTGTAGATCTAATAAATGAAGGATTGGAAGTATATATGGATGATTTTACTCCATACAGAGAGGAGTTTGACCCAGCATTGGAAACACTAGAAAAATTCCTACAACAATGTATAGCTACCAGGCTTTGTCTAAGCCACGAAAAATGCTACATTATGATGACAGAAGGAGTTATTCTAGGACACTGTATTTCAGCAGCCGGCATTCAGGTAGACCCAGCCAAAATCCAAATACTTTTGCTTATTCCTAGTCCTACTACTCAAACAGAGGTACGTAGTTTTCTTGGAATCTCTGGTTATTACAGAAGATTTATAGAACATTATTCACGTATTGCTACACCATTGTATGCACTAACTGGTAATATTGATTTCCTTTGGACAGAGAAATGCGAACGTGCTTTCAATGATCTGAAAAAGCTTGTATCTACAGCCTGAGTCCTTTGCTGACCAAACTGGGATTTGCCATTCCAGATATCATCTGATGCCTCAGATACAGCCATTGGAGCGTTCCTTGGTCAGGAGGAGGATAGCAAACCATACGCCATTTATTACATTAGCAAAAATCTATCCCTGCTGAATTAAATTATACTGTAACTAAAAAGGAATTTCTAGCTGTTATACATGCTATCAATAAATTCAGACATTAAATCACTAGATATCCCATTATCTTATACACAAATAATTCTACTATAAAGTATTTAGCGAATAAACCTGTCACAAATGGCAGAATAACCAGATGGCTGATTTTATTGTAGGAGTTCGACATTACAATCAAGGATCGACCTAGCAAAGAAAACCTAGTCGCTGATTTCCTCTCACGAATGCCAAAACCAGTCGATGCAGCAACAGTTGAAGATCAGTTTCCAGATGAGCATCTCTTTGTTGTTGCTGTTCAAACACCCTGGTATGCTGATGTCGCCAATTACCTAGCAGTAGGTAAGTTACCAAAACATCTAACCCCTAATGAGCGAAAACAGATTGTCCAGCGAAGTACCAGATTT
>APFE031397625.1:0-23266 GCA_000404065.3 Pinus taeda | reverse complement strand
CCCCAAAAAAAAACACGGTGTGTGTATACACCCACAATATCTTACAATAAAATAAGAGTGACAATTAATCTGTAGGTGAATTTAGAAAGGAATAAGAGGTTAATTTGTTTTATATTCCATACATTAGGGTTCTATAGACTTCCTATGGATCCCATGCCCCTCATGAGCATTCAAGGGCTTTCGAGAAGTTTTTGAACCCAACCAATCCCCATTGCAACTCTCCACCCTACTCATCTATCTAAGAGGCCTCCTCTTGATCAACATCCCATGTGTTACTAGTCCCTTTCGATACCTAGGGTTCTTTGAATATTGAAGACAAAAGGCACTATCAACCACAACTTGTTTCTTTACTCCCCTAAGGGAAAGCTTAGCCTTCTTAATAGAGTGGATGAAGCTAAAAGCAACCATATTCCCCTCAACCAATAAGTGAACAAGTTCCTCAAACAACAAAACAAGTTTAGAGATATCCAAAGCTCCATCCCCATCCATTCTTCAACTCCTATTGACTTATGAGCTACAATAAGTCAATCCTCCCTCACCGCCATTAAGTTAAAGGGGCAATTGAGTTTTGAAAATGAAAGAAACTACTAGAAAGGAATTCATCATTAATTGTGTACATATTCACAAATTACAGTAACTCTGCACTACCTTCCAATCATCAATAGGAGGCACAATCTTGAATCTCTCCATGTAACACTTAAGATTAGGACCATATACAGACATGTGCAATGATGTGTTCATATGGTCACATTTCTTCTAAAGTACTAATCAAATTTGTTGAGTAGAGCTCGAGAGTGGGGTCCCTCTCATGGATGGGAACCCTAACTCAATCCAACATATTGTTAAAGGTATAATAAATGTTAAATAATTTCAAGTGTCATCGATATTTTCGACTAACTCAAATACCAGTAAACAAAAGTTGAATAAATCAATTAACTATTGGACAAATCTACTAATAGGTCTAACATGGAATGAAGCAACATTGCCACAATAACAAAAATAAGTGCAAGACAGTAATGCAATACACTTATACATAGATATATTTGGGACAACATCCCATCCAATGTTATTCCATTTAAAGCCACTTATCAAAGAATAATACAATGCTTTGTTTCGACTCTAAAAATGTAAGATCCTATCTATTTATGCAAGAGGTTTTTTATAACAACCCTTATCTGTTCATCTTGATGATGGGCAATATCCCCTAAAACAACATATCTCCCTTAACTCAAGTTGGCTACTTTACCTCCAACACAAGGGAAATCTAGGACCACCAGATAGTTAATTGATTAGGTCCACTCATTAGGTGAGAAAGACTCTTTCAACTATGTCAATTGTTAACCAAGCATCATGTTGGTCTATTGGACTCAATCAGTGAATGACTCAAGTTATCCATGATTTGATAGCTTCAAAAATATCCCATGTGTCGATCAACTTAGATTAATTGTGCAGACTCTCTCGAATCATTAACAGCTTGATCAAAGTCCCAATACCAGTCAAACTTATTTGCACATTCCTTTCATCAATGAGTCAACAACCATCTCTTACTAGCCTTTAACACTAACTACACCTTTCCATATTAAACCATATACTTGATGACGTGGTACTTAATGTTTGTATTCTTCGACCTAGCATGATAAATTAGATTATTCCTAACACCAATGCCCTTTGACTATCATTGTGTATTTTCATGGTCCTTCCCATATTCATCCTTAAATCTTTGCACAATTGTTGAAGCCAACATGCCTCCTTACATGTATGTGTTGTTGCCATGTATTCAACTTCAATGCTTGATATTATTGCAGGGACTTGTGTTCAACCGCTATAGCTAATAGCCCTACCACTCAAGATAAATTCATAACTACTAATTGATCTTTCACTATAGACATCACCATCCCAATCTACATTGCAATATCCAAGCAAAATTGGTTGTTGGTCGTGATCTTCATATGAAATTCCAAACTCAATAATACCTCTCAAGTACCTAAAATATCTTTTAACAACAATCCAGTGTCCCTCAACAAAATCCGCCATGATTTTGTGAAATATCTCCACTACTTCCACAACATCAAGGTCTTGTGCAAACCATTCCATAAATTAGAACTCTGACTGTGCTCTAATAAGTAGCAACTCTTAAATCAATGTTAGTCTCAAAACTAGTACACTCCAACAACAATACACCAACCTTTGTCTAGTCTTAACCGATTTGCAATGTTCCATCCTGAACCTTCTGAGAATTATGTCTATATTGTCTCTAACTTAGAAAGATTTCATCCCATCAAATTTCAATCTCAAAGTAGTAATGCACACAAACATGTGATTATCATCACCCCATATGTTTATGTATTTTCTCTAGCTTAGAAACAATTTATCCCACAATATATCAATTTGTAAGCAATAACACAATGTCAATATATTCATCTCAAGCTAACATGAGAACTAAAGGTTTTCCAACTAGATTGTTCCTTTGTCAATGTTGAACAAAGAAAAGTCATTGAAATATGTGATAGTGATAATCACATGTTCATCATATAGTTGAAAGTAGATGTGGTCATCTATAGAACTTTTAGAGACATGCTTTAACATAACATCGTCAAACTTTTAATACCATTTTTTCAATGACTACTTCAAGCCATGTAATGACTTTTGTATTTAACACCCAAGTTCTTCTTTTACCTCGACCTCAAGCTCTTCACATTACTCAATGTAAATCTCCTCCCAATTCTCCATGCAAAAACATTATATTCATATTCATGATCAAAATCAAGATCACATACTACACAAATGCCAAGAGCAAACTTATTGAACCTATCTTTGCAACAAGGGAAAATGTCTCATCCTAGTCAATACCTTCAACCCGAGTACAAACTTCACCCAAATCAAGCTTTAAACTTCTCAACAATGCCATCTAGTTTGTGCTTCTTAAATACACACTTGCAACAAATAAATTATTATTCTTTAAGAAACCTCAATAACCGCCAAGTTAGGTTCTTTTCCAACAAATCCAATTCCACCCTTAAAGCATCTAACCACTTTCTTTGATCCTTAATATATAAAGCATCTTTCTTACATGTCCTTGGATAAATTGTTGAAGCCCATGATGCAAAGTAAGATAGTCATTTGAGCATCCTAATTACTTTGAAAATTGTTGAAACAATGGAAAGTTAGGTTGTTCACCAATTTCGACATCCCTATCTTCTTCGTCAACCTCCTTGATATCAACCCTTAGGTTTTTCGGTTGGCTATTAGATTTTCCACTAAACTTCAAAGCCACTATAAATTTTTTAGATTCACCCTCCAACCGCATTTCCTAAGATTCGCCCCCCCCCCCCCCCCCCCTCTCTATCATTGAAGTCTGTATCTTTTGACTCATGGAAGTTTCAAGTTTCATTGGTATATCCAACAAGATACACCTTTTGCCTTGTCATCAAAATTTGCACCTCTTCAACCTAGGCACTAATATGTATATATCACATCCAAATAGTTTAGATGAGATACAAACGGTTTCTAACCTAACCAAGCTTCTTCTAGGACAATTACCTTTAGTATTGTTGTCATCCATTGTTTCCTAATGAATGTTATTGTCTAAGCTTTTTCACAGAATGAATTGTCAAGGCATGTGCGCTTGTGACATCATGCACTTAACCTTCTCCTACAAAATAATATTTTCCCTTTGCAACTCCATTTTGTTGTGTCGTGTATTGGGTTGACTTCTACCTAAGAATAACTTCCTTCTTACAAAATAGTTCAAGCTCATTCATACAATGTTTCCTACCATTTTCATTCCATAATATTTTCAATGTCATGAATGTTTGTTTTTAAATGCAAGCTTTGAAATCCTTAAATGTGTCAAAGACCTCATACTTTCTCATTAGGAAATACACCGAAGCTTTATTAGAGAAATCACCAATGAAAGTGACACCACTTGCTCCTTTTAACACCTTAATCTACATATGTATATATGTATTAGCTCCAAACATTTTCCTCTCATCGACCGATCAAATCAAAGGCACTTGTATGTTGCTTTCTGAGCTAAAAACCCTCAAAGAACCTCAAATTTGAATTAGCATTAGATGTATCACTTTGGCCATCTCCTTCTAGTTCATTTCCTACAACACCTAAGCTAACACGTACAAGTCACCAATGCTAGAGGGTGAGTGTGCCAACCCCTATTTTCACTTCGTCAACAACTCCTCTTCTATTGAAGTTGAGCTTCAATCTATTGACCCCTCCTCGATTTTAATGCCTGCAAACTTGGTTTCACATTTTAACTTTACAACAAAATTTGCTAATGTTGTCAACAAGCATTACAATGTTTCCTGACATTTTCATTCATACAATGTTTCTACCATTTTCATTCCACAATATTTTCAATGCCATAAATGTTTGTTTTTAAATGCAAGCTTTAAAATCCTTGAATGTGTCAAAGACCTCATACTTTCTCATTAGGAAATACACCCAATGAAAGTGACACCACTTGCTCCTTTTAGCACCTTAATCTACATATGTATATATGCATTAGCTCCAAACTTTTTCATCTGATCAACCGATCAAATCAAAGGCACTTGTATATTGTTTTTTGAGCTAAAAACCCTCAAAGAACCTCAAATTTGAATTAGCAATAGGTGTATCTCTCTGACCATCTCCTTTTGGTTCAGTTCCTACAACACCTAAGCTAACACATGTACAAGTCAACAATGTTAGAGGGTGAGTGTGCCAACCCCTATTTTCACTTCATCAACAACTCCTCTTCTATTGAAGTTGAGCTTCAATCTATTGACCCTTCCTCGATTTTAATGCCTGCTAACTTGGTTTCACAGATTGACCTTACAACAAAATTTGCTAATGTTGTCAACAAGCACTACAATTTGTGAGTGTACCTAAATGCACTCTTTTAGCCACAAGCTTTCCTACCTTGGTCATTATGTTGTACTTCCTATGAAACTTCACAAAAAATATAGTATTTATAATCTTGTTGATTGTAAGCAAATTTCTCTTCAAACCTAGTACATGGTGTACAACAATAAGATAAGATCAATATATTAATGTCCAATAAATGACCACGAAAGTAGGTCAATGAGACTCATAAAGTACAAGAAGGGGGTGCAAAAGCATCTCTTATCAAAAACAAGAAGCATGTCCACAAAGATAACTACAAGCTAAAAATTAAACAAATAGCTAATAAAGCAAACTTTAACAACACCTTAGTCTAACAACCATCATAGAAAACTTTGACAACACCTCTACAAACAATCCAATGACATGTATAATCTCCTAAATAGATGCTCCCTCCATCAACCTTTTGATATTTAGAGAATCACTCCCTCTTTGGAATCACATGTAGACTCTAGAGATGGTTCTAGTCAATGCATCATGACTCTTTTACAAAACGTGTTCTATTCCACACAATAATGTTTTTTCAATTGATACACTTTTTGTCTCTACAGTTCCTAGTGAACTTACTTAGACTAGGTATTATAATCGTGATTTGCACTTATATACTTTGTACTTAATCATTTGTACTTTTGGTTGACTATCAGATTCTACCATCAAGTCTTGACTCTTTGTTATTTTGGGTTTCTTCTTATGTACCCCCTATTCTTCTATAAGCTTGTCTTGAAGTACAGAATCTCTAGTCCTTTTGACCGAGTTTGGTCTTTTGTGGACATTAATGTAGCTTTCAATTTCAATTTCCCTTTCTCTCAAGATCATTTAATCTCAACTTCATCCAAGCCTAACATCAAAGATTTCTTCTCTACCACAAAATGAGGACTGTTTTGCTTTCATTACAATATTGTTGTTACATCCTTGCTAATGGTTAGGAATCATTCCTCTCATCCATTCCATTTGCAAGGACTCTCGCTCTCTCTCCCTCTCTGGGCAAACCCCTCCAACCATACAATGGCAACATGGTTCAATGAAATTCACAGTGAGGGCTTCATCAGATGCATTTAGGCAGAAATTTTAGAGCGTCTATAACATCTCTACATCAGCATCACTTGAACAGGTGTCTTCTTTCCTCTTAATTGCCTTTGGAGAAGCGAGTTTCTTTGATTGCTTGCACATTGTTTGCTTGAGAATTATTTTGTTTATTTTCCTCCTTGGAGTTGTTTGTGCCATGTGGAAAGTATGTTTCATCTCTGCGACTGTTTCTTTCTTAGATGCTCACCTCAATTAGATAGGGAATAAAGGAATTTAGGTCTTGGATAAAAATTAAAAATCTCAAGGTTCCATTAATCGTTTTGCTTGATGTCAAGTAGACACTCATAGAGGATTGCTTAAATGTGACTGAGAGCCTCCCTTCTCGGTTGTACATGAACTCCTATATCTTGTCTAAACACTCAGCCTCCCTCCCCCTACAGTTACAAGTGGCGACAAGTAAAATTCAAGATAAATCAATGTCTGTAGAATGTACAAAGAGAACGGGTGGCAAAGATTAAAACAAGGAAACATATACATCAACAACGGAACAAATGCCTGCATTTAAGTTACGAAGGAACATATCCATCAACACCAGAATGAACCCCTACACTCGTAGGACTTTCTTCGGCCATGCTGTCCATATTGCCTAGGAAAACATGGCCTTATAGAAGTGAAGGCCTGTCCAAAACTCATTACCTGGACAAAATATATCTGGCCACCGGTAATATGAAAGTGCTACACCTGTTAGGTCTGGAATCTGTAATTAAACATGGCAATCTAGAATTAAAAGGCTCATAAGCCTTACTTTAAAGTTCAAAGTTTAAAGTCAACTGTAGGGTTTATGGAAACTGATGTAAACTGCATACTATTTTGTTGAGAAAATCCACACTTCGTTGCAATAAACTAGCTGATGATAACCGTGCAAATTTGCAAAGTGATTGGACATAGGGTCTTCATGCATGTCAACTGGCAAGTGGTGCACAGTCGTTATTTGCACATTGCAAAATCAAAAAAGAATAATTCTATATATTTTACAGGAACAGCTGGTCTTGCAGGATACAGAGTTTCGAATTCGCTAAAAGAATTCTAGAAGAATTCTAGATGCAGCGATACCTAATATCGATTCATTGCCATAAAAGTGTTATTAACATTACAGCCTATTATAGGAAAGTATAATCCACAGTCATAGGTCTGAGAACTTTAGTCTATCTTGAAAGTAAAAATTAATAAGTTTACAATTAGGAAGGCATCACAGAGACAACAACCAATTGTAGGGTTTATATGAACTGACGTAAACTGCATACTATTTTGGTCAAAAAATCCACACTTCGTTGCAATAAACTAGCTGATGATAACCGTGCAAATTTGCAAAGTGATTGGACATAGGGTCTTCATGCATGTCAACTGGCAAGTGGTGCACAGTCGTTGTTTGCACATTGCAATATCAAAAAAGAATAATTCTATATATTTTACAAGAACAGCTGGTCTTGCAGGATACAGAGTTTCGAATTCGCTAAAAGAATTCTAGATGCAGCGATACCTAATATCAATTCATTGCCATAAAATTGTTATTAACATTACAGCCCATTATAGGAAAGTATAATCCACAGGCATAGTTCTGAGAACTTTAGCCTATCTTGAAAATAAAAATTTAACAAGTTTACAATTAGGAAGGCACAACAGAGACAACAATCACATTCAAGGAAACCCAGAAATCCAATCGACAATTCGGTTTGGTCTTCCAATTTTGGAGTACCAATTGCAACTCGGCGTCAATAGTTCAAAACCCACACAATTTAAACCCTAATAGCAAAGATGGACTTTCCTGAGCTCGTGTCCTTTAGTTTACTGAAATCGGCAAGGGGATCAATTCATCAGTGGGTATATGAAATTTTAACTGATTTAAATTTTCCCAAGATTAAACGCAAAAAAGACACACAAAAAAAAATTAAAACACCACCGAAATTTGCAACTGGGCTTCCGGACGTTCCATAATTTAAAGCCTTCGATGTGAAAACCTTCGACTTCACACATACCTGAAGGACACTATTGCAATAGCAGGTGTTGCCGAAATTTTCAAGGCCAAAGTAGCGCTCGCCCTCCGGAAACTGATCTCCCAGTGCCTTTTCCAGTCTTGAGCCGGTGGTTCCCATGACCATATGCTCGCTCTCGCTCTCGCGCTCTGATTGTTGGGGTTTTGTCAGGAATTCAAAGATCGGATCTTTAAGCCCACGAATTACATTATTGTCAAGAAATTATACTAACTGCCATTACAGTGCCTTGCATGTCTTCCAGCAGATCCGTCTGCCTTTCAAAATTTGAGAATACCTGCGGACTAGACAAGAGGGAAAAAATGTCTGAAATTCAATGCACAACTGCCGCTGAAATAGCCGGGCACGGTGGTTAAAGGCAACCATTAAAGTGATGAGTGGACTTGAGAGAATGCTCAAGGCAAAGGCACATGTGGAACAAAGCGCAAGTGCTTAACAACGAGATGCATGCGCGCTCTTGAACATAAGATGTCATTGCTATCTCAAATTCATGCGGACTTAAGGGGAATTAAAATTAAAATTTACTAAAATAAATTTTGCCTTTGGATGAATGGTTGGATTCATGGTTAGGATGATGATTTACATTTAAATTTTATGTACCATACAACTTGCTCCCTATTATTATTATATATTTGTATAGTTTGACTCATTAAGTGTGATTTATTTAGTTAAGCTTTATAGCTCTTTTGTGAATAAAAAAGTGTTCAAAAGGGTTGTAAATGGGAATGAATTAAATTTATATTTAAAATAGTGATTTATAAATTGTTATTTATTAAGTTTGTTAATTTGAAAGTTATTTGAGTATTTAAAATTTTAGGTAAATGTGATAATATGTTTGATAATTCTCTAAATTGATGTGATAATAATGCATGTTTGAAGATTCAAGTGAGGGTTGCTTTAGAGTTGACGGTAGATGGGTGGGAAAGTTAAGGGTTTTTCACTAACTACATATCACAATGGATTAAGGTTTATTTCATGCAATTGGAGGTGGCAGTGGTTTTTTGTCTGATTTATTTTATTTGCGGGGTGTCTTGGAATGTTGGTCATTTGGAGGCACTTACTACAGGCAGAGATTGCACTGGCATTGAGGTGACTAGGGTGTTGATCTAGCATAATATTATTAGCATGACAATATGGAGGAGCATGAGATGGTGGATTATGACTCTGCTATCCCAAGTCATTCGATCATTTGTGTTCATTCTACAGGCATCGAGATTTCTAGGGAGGGATCGAACCCATTTGATGGATCCTTGGTTTAGGGTCTAGACCCTCTAGGTGGGACCTTGGTGGTAGAATTTGGGGCATCCTCCCATTTAGTTGAAGGGTTTGATGCACAATTTTCAAGTCCTTTTTCGACTCTTAACCAAGTATCTTTACCCCAAGTGAGCGGATGCATAGTTTTCAGATCCTTTTCTAGCTCTTAACTAGGTTTCTTTACCCCAAGTGAGCGGCAACAATGTGGAGTTGGCGAATATATAGAGTTTTATTACGATGGACCCTCCTTGTTCCAACAGTGGTGGTTTTCTTACGCAAGGGTTGGCATCGGTTGGTTTACAAGACCTCGAGTTTATCAACCCTTATATGGTTTTGGGCAACAAAGGGTTTGGGTTGTTTACCTCTTTGGACAGCAATCTTCTCGCCTGGGTGATTGGTCAAGTTTTTGTGGTTAACCATGCGGAGGCCTTTGTCTCTCTGGCTACCAACAATTTCTTGAACTTTGTTTTTGTGAAAGGAGTCAAGTGAGTTTCTCTGGTTACAAATGAAGGAGGGAGTCTTCAAGGCGCAGAGGGGGGAAGTGATGAAGTCCCAACTTCACCCAGTAGAGAAGCACTAGGGGTTGGTCTGAAACAAAAGAAGAATAGGATCTTGAAGAAAGTAGAAAACTCAACTCCTTACAAACTCAATTTGGCAGATGACGTTGAGATGGTTTAGGCAAAGGTGATGGAAAAGCATTCTCTAGTAGGCAGAGCTCAAGGATGCAAATTTAGTCTTCAGACTTTACAAGGCAAGGAAACAAAGAAGATTTTTCCCCTACTTAAATCCCCTCTAGAGATTTTTCTATTAGCAAAACGATGGATTCAATTAAATTTTTACTCGCATGAGGAAATCGAAGCCATTCAAAAGTTTGTGTGGCCCATTGATTCAACGTCAATCTTGTTTAAGTTTTGGTCTCCTTTATTTGATGCTAGCAGGGAACGCATGGATGTGTGTTACATGTCAATTTGTCGCCATGACACTTGATTAGTTTATGGGTCATTTTACCATTCGTGAACCTGTTTGAACCAGCTCCCTCGGAAGTCAAACAACATAAATATCAAGTAGATGAGAAATTTGGGGAAAATAGTTGTCAGACCTTGTTAAGTTCCACCTGCGTTGATTTTTCTAGAGTTTCCTGTGCATTCGTTGGAATTAACTCTGAGAACAGCGTAGAGATGCACTTTGTCTGCCACTATAAACCCACGCAGGTGAATTCAAGAAAGTAAAAATAAAAAGTACATTCTAGAAACATAGTTGGTCGAATATTTCCCAACTAAAAGCTTCCAGGTGATGACTATTCGAACTATAACCCTCAGATGATGCATCTCAATCCCTTTTCTCATGGAAACCTAATCCCTCAATTAAGGAGTCTCATCCTCCTCTTTTGGATCTGAAATTTCTTCCTCTTGGCCTATAAAATGACTAGAGGATAGAGGGGTTGAGGAGGTCAGAACTCAAAGAAGATAAACTTATGTTGTTAGTTTGAGATTAGAAAGCTTGTCCTCTAAGGAGGAGATTGAAGGCATTTAAGAGGGACATCACGACATCAAGGCAAAGATTGTAAGGTTCCTCTTAATCTTTTATTAATACAAATGAACACTTTCTCCCATTGATTTGTCTTATTGGAATGATGAATGGTTTATACTTGTTTATAATGTTTATTAAGGCAAATTCAATTCCTAATTTCCTTGATCATTAGGTTAAGTTGTTTGGATTATTATATCGCATGTGCTTTTGATCCTTTTATGGTCGATGTTTGTAGATCTTATCAAGCATTGAGGAGCTACATCGAATCACAACAAGAGACCTTCATCGAGCATTTCGTGAAATAGGTAAGAGGCACATCCATTAGCTTTAATTCTTATAATTCAAACAAGTTCAACTTAGGGAAAGGATCAGTTCAATTGTCTTGCTTGTTTCTAGTTTCTGTCAAGGATCTAAGGAGATCGCTCTTGTCCGCAAGAGGGAGTTGTCTAGTGTAACAAATTGGCGACTCCACTGGGGATCGAGCCCAAAATCTCTGGTTTCGCATAATGTCCTCAGATGACATATTTTGTAGACACACTTTTATACAAACTCTATTTTAATGAAAAAATATTACTTTTGCATGTTGTTTATCTTGATCAATTTATGAATGAATATTTTTTTTTAATTTACAAATGTTGTAAATGTTTATTTAACAAATGATTCGCCAATGCATCTGTCAATGTGTTTAAATATCTCGAAATGTGTTGATATTTGACATAATCAAATGTGGTCCTAGAAACTAGAACAGTTAAGCATGATGATGTTCATGATAGCAAACGACGGCACGAGCAACTCGACGCAACAAACGTTTAAGTGGCCCTGGAACCCCAACTACACGTCTCTAATAAGCACAAGGAATGTCATCCGTCCCAGTCTCTGGGATATTCAAAGTCAGCCTCTCAAGGTTGTGGTCCATCTCTGTCAAGATATATTCTCCATCCAGGTTAGATGTCGCAGTTGTTATAGGTTGCTCGCCTCGTCTATTAAATCATCTCAACCCTATTGGTCTGTTTGGGACCACGTATGCACATGCATTTTGGATAATTAGCTTTTGAAGACAAAAGCACATAAAAATTTAAAAATATGGAAGTATGTCAAATGAGAAATTCTCACCTAGATCACCCCACTGAGTTCCGACTGGAAGTGGGATATCAGGATGACCTCTGTAATCCATCTCGGCATACGGAAAGTCTTCGATTGGAACAATCTGCTGGCCTAGCCAGTCAAAAAAATCTGAAGTATACCTCACTACTGGTCCATCACCTCCATGACGTGACATTAGTGCAACCCACCTCATCATGCATGGATCCCTAGCCCTCTCCCTCATCTGCTAGAATCTATTGTGGCCGGAGAAGAGGAATCCTCTCTGGGGCAAAAGCAACAAGAATGGAGCCATAATCGAAATTCTTCAATTTCCCATTCTTTCATTTGGTCAATTGTCCCTTCATGTTCACCACCACTGCCTCGCACCAATTGAAATCGTGGATACCCAACATTCCACACTCGTCTGCATCTATGCCCGTGTGGCTAAAGAAAGGCAGCACTTCCACACAACTTGCTAACAGTGAAAGTAATGGTCCTTAGGGACGAGAGCTCGATGGTCTAAATATCAATTTTGTTATCCTTGGGTGGTGCACCCCTGCAAAAGCACTGTAAATACCTATTAGTAGTATCTCCTCTTGTCCTTTATCTGAATAATGAAATGTTGGCTCCCTGATGAGATAGCCCTGTCAACAAATAAATGTCATCGCCTTCAATGGAATGCGATGATTTGCGATCACAAAACATTGTTCCTGGACATTCCAGGTTCTTACCAGCCATGTCATCAAATCTACCTGGGCTTTCATCCTAGGAATGAGGCAGTATTTTAGGAGGCCACAAGTTCTTAGAGCCTACATGGTAGTTGGATCTACCAAAGCTGCTAAATCATTTGCTACATGCTCTCTTTCCCTCCACTCCATTTTGAACAATCAAATAGCCTAAAATGACCATTTTAAAAGGAATATAATCATTTTTGAAAGCCATCTCATGTTTTTTAAGGTCCAAAACTTGTTTAAAAATAAAGCCTCACCGCCTGCATAGTTGCCATTTTACAAACAGGACGCAGCTGCACGGATTTTTCCAGAAAAATTCTACGTAGGCTGCGATTTCCCGTATGTAAAATTTTACCTACCTACACGGGCCCGACTAAAAGGAACCAGCGCAGGGCCGAGGGCGCATTTTTAAAACAGTTTTGCCCCAAAAAAATAACTGGAAGCTTAAAATGGAATTTTAGATGGATGAAAAGCTAAGTTAAGGAGATATCTTCTACCTTGCAAAAGCGGTGCTTGATTTCGTCGACCAGCTAGCTCAGAATTAGTCCTGGAAGTCTGGTGGTAAAAACTCCTCTCTTTGCTCTCAAATGGTGAAAATAATTTATTCTTCCCACTTTTATAGGGTTTTTGGAAGCTAAAAAATATTTATTTATTTAATTATTTTTATTAATTTTTTTTAACATTTTGAGAGGGGAAACGATATTTTAGAGCAATTATGACGATTTATTGAGTTTGAATGTGTAGGATAGATTACAAAGCAAAGATGAATCATTTTGACTATTTAACATACTTTTATCAATTTTCATGCTCTTAAAAAATTACGAAAAGCGAAAATTAGGGAGTCCTCTTTTCAGACTCTTTCAAAACAAAAAGATTGTCAAGTACTTGCTTGTTCAAACTCGTAAAAGTAAATGAACAACCATCCACTCAGTATAAGTTTACCCCTTTTACGAACTGAGTTGGGACTATTTATGAAAAAGGTATATGTTGATCGAACATGGTCGATAGAGTTCTCTCTTGAATTATTTTATCCTTTTTCGGACATGAGAGACTAAAACTTACAAAAAATAACTTGATGGAGTCTACTTATGTTTTTCTTCTGACTCTCTAAAATTGAAAAATGTCGAGCTTTACTTTCTTCAGGCTCATTAAATTTTACAGTAAAATAACTGAATGAGTTTTCTTTTTGTTTCCTTTACAAACTCTTTAAAAGAAAATGACATCGAGTTACTCCTTTATTGGACTCGTAAAAACTAAACAGTATAGGACTCATTAAGCATAACGGGTCCGAACCATTCCTTCTTAGGGTTCATTAAAAATACTTTGATGGACTCATCCGAAGGATGAGCTTACAGTGCAAGCATATGTTATCCTCCTCAAACTTGTAAAAAATAAAGAGGTAATTGTTAGTAATGGTGGGGGGGGATTGGGAAAAGGTGTCCATTTTACATTATCATTTTTAAAGGTAGCATGTCGCTTTTGAACACGGCACTCCGTCACACTCATTTCCGAGTTAGGAAATCCATTTGCCTTACAATTAATCTAACCTCATTTGAAAGTCTTCACGGTTTTCGGTATTATCGTTAAGTCAAATGTTGCCAAGTCAATTTTCGTGTCATTGTGTGTTCAAGAGAAGTTCAACCTCAGTTCAAAATCCCTTTGCATATTCTAGCCCTTAATCGCATCAGTCATCCTTGAGTCAGTCCTTGCAAACTATTTTCAAAATTTGACATTGTGTTTCATGTCGTAGGCTTTCCTACGACGGGTCGCTTCCTATTGACTTAAGCTCATTATTTAGGAAGTTGATCTAGAAACATTCAGTACCTTGAGACCTGCATGCCTTAATGGCAAGTTTCTCGTTTTCGATGACAGGTTCTTATCATTGGCCTTCGATCGAATGATTCTATGAGTGTTTGACTTTAGATCACCTATTCACACTTCATAGAATGTACTAGAACTACCTTGAGAACCATTGTCATTATTGGTGGTTTCTCTCTCACGTGTTAACGGTTCATATCATTTACAGGTAATCAAGTAGTTTATGCCATGTTCGACTTCGAAGCATTCACTCACATGGTTAGATTCGTATTGTGGATCGAGAGATGGAGATCAAGACCCTGGATCTAGTTTCATCAATCTAGGTTAAGAGGAGATTTTATATTCATGATTATGTAGACCTATTTATAATAGATGGATGTGTCCATGTTGTGTCTAATATCTATATGATTTTGGTTTTTCCATGCTTGTTCATTGAGTTCGCTTTACTCTGAGTATGGGAATGCCTACCTCAAAGATGATTTTTGATACATATTTGCATTGTAATTCTTGAATGTTCCCTACAGGTTTCCGACCATTGCCTCTGATCCGATCCTTGGAATTATAAAGTGCTTCAATCTGTCAAACTTATTTTACAGACTTCGCACTTTAGGGGGGAATCTATTACATGTCAATTTGTCGCCATGATAGTTGATTAGTTTATGGGTCTTTTTACCATCCGTGAACATGTTTGAACCAGCTCCCTCAAAAGTCAAACAACCCGAAATATCTTGAAGTAGATGAGAAATTTGGGGAAAATAGTTGTCACACATTGTTAAGTTCCACCTGCATTGATTTTTCTAGAGTTTCATGCAATTCGCTGGAATTAACTCTGAGAACAGCGCAGAGATGTACTCTTCCTGCCACTATAAACCCGTGCAGGTGAATTCAAGAATGTAAAAATAAAAAGTACATTCTAGAAACATAGTTGGTTGAATATTTCCCAGCTAAAAGCTTTAAGGTGATGACTATTTGAACTATAACCCTCAGACGATGCATCTTAATCCCTTTTCTCATGGAAACCTAATCCCTTAATTAAGGAATCTCATCCTCCTCTTTTGGATCTGAAACTTCTTCCTCTTGTCCTATAAAATGACTAGAGGATAGAGGGGTTGAGGAGGTCTGAACTCAAAGAATATAAAATTATGTTGTTAGTTTGAGATTGGAAAGCTTGTCATCTAAGGAGGATATTGAAGGCATTTGGGAGGGACCTCACGTCATCAAGGCAAAGGTTGTAAGGCTCCTCTTAATCTTTGATTAATACAAATGGACACTTTCTCCTATTGATTTGTCTTATTTGAATGATGAACGATTTATAATTGTCTATAATGTTTATTAAGGCAAATTCAATTCCTAATTTCCTTGATCATTAAGTTAAATTGTTTGGATTATTATATTTCATGTTCTTTTGATCCTTTTATGGTCAATTTTTGCAGGTCTTATCAAGCATCGAGGAGCTGCATCGAATCACAACAAGAGATCTTCATCGAGCATTTCGTGAAATAGGTAAGAGGCTCATCCATTAGCTTTAATTCTTATAATTCAAACAAGTTCAACTTAGGGAAAGGGTCAGTTAAATTGTCTTGCTTTTTTCTAGTTTCCGTCAAGGATCTTGGGAGATTTTTATTGTCCGCAAGAGGGATTTGTTCAGTGTGACAATGTGGTTCTTGTATGGGTTCAAATATTAAGTATCCCTTCTCATACGTGGAATTGAAAGAGCTTCAAATATTTGGGTGATGATCTCGAGGTTGTTTTGGAGGTCTATTATTCCTTTAAAGATACAAAAGAATTGTAGATGGGTTGGATTCTCATAAGTGTGGATCTTTAGATTGGGTTGCATGAAACCATGAATGTCGGAAGAGAGGTGGATAGGTTGTAGATACTTGATTATGAGGGGTTTCATTCAGATGCAAAAGGTGCCATAAGTATGGTCATATTATAAGCCATTGTACTCTTCCTTGCAAAAAATTTTGGCACAAGGGGAGCCCAAGAAAAAGCCAAGGATTGACCCCCACTTTACATGTATAGACAGGCATTATGCCAAAGGCAGTGGAGACTTTGGTAGGAGAGCATACCATGGTGGGGCCAGCAAACACTTCCCCTCTAAAGGAAAGTTCACAATGTTGATTTTTGCATGACACTCAAGAATTTGGTTTAAGTCTAATATCACAATCACAGACACACTCAAATGCCACAACACTTCTACTTTGCACAATGGAAAATACACAACACTGAATTAACTAGTACATAAGACAAATTTTAACCCAACACATATTATATTACAAATATTTAATGCAACGGTCTTAGGGCTCTCGTATCATGGATCATGGCTCTTACTATCAGCCTTGATACAAGAAAAAAACTATGATTTGGTATGAACAACTATGATGACCAATATACCCTAGACAAAGTACACTTAACCTACTAGCTTATGTAACTCTCCACAACCCTTTCAGTCCACATACCTTGAACACATATGTAGGTCCTTTGCCACCTCTTTTTTTTTTCATGCAACTTCTGCTCCCTCGTACAACATGCATCTCTAGCTCAACAATATACCATCAATGATCATTTATCCTTTTGTGTAATTGAACTTTGGATCAACCAAATCTGCCCACCAGCTACTCCTTTGCTCCTTCAAGGACACCAACACATAGGGTCTTCGCCACTTCCCACTTCTTGCCTCTTTGTTGCTCCAAATATGACAGACTTAGGGGTTGGAGGTTGCCCTCTTATCTTTGATCCAACCTACTATTAATCATAGAACTAGGGCTTGAGAAATCAACCCTCTTATCATCAATCCTCCACCCTTGAGGTCAATGGTTTAGGGCCCAAACTCCCTGCCCACTAACAACCTTTTTTATCTCCAAAAAGGACTATACTTAGGGCATCCAAGCAACTTTCTAACAACCCTCGAAACATTGTACACAAGTTTCTCGAGATTTGTCCAAAATGGACCTACATCACCTAGCAAAATATCGATACATAAAGATAAACATACCTTTGTTTAGGATGTTTTCGTTATGTCCTCAATTACACCTTGACCTATGCATAGAACACTGGGATTTTTGTCCCTGTCTAGGGCTTCCTATAGTAGTTACAGGACTACTCTAACTCAACCTAATAACCCTCAAAAAACTTGTGTTGATCCTCTTATACAAGGCCATAAACTTTTGTGTTGTCCTTCAACGTAACTCACCCTTGTTTCTACAATTGTTCCAAGGATAAATCTACCTCAGATATGCTCCTAACTAGGATTCAAACCTCCTACAATAAAAAATGAATATTTTAGCCTTGTTCACAGAGAAATGCTATCAAACATGTGCACATAAATCACCTCCTCCACACAGTTAACAACTGCCTAAACTCGACCCATCCAAAACACAAAAAACATGATCCACTTTATCCTTCCTTCACTTGGAATTTTCTCCTCAAATGTCTTTCTCCTATGATGTATTTTCACTTGGATGTGGTGAGAATGATCTAATCTTACCTTCTTTTTATAGAGTTCAGGGTGTGCTTTACTAGCCACCAAGAGTCACCATATAACATCAAAGTTGACCTTAACAAAATGTTAAAACTCCATAAAATCACATGACATATAAATTATTTTCATTCTTTCAACGCCACATCATTGGTGCCTTTGGTGCCCTTCAGCCCTTCAAGGGTGTCCCACATGCCCTCAATGATTAGACCATCAAAATCACACTTACTTTCATGCCCGTAGCTTTGGGTGCAAAACCCATTGCTTTGGTACTTTGCCCACAAAGTCCATGTGGGTGAACCTCCTCCCAAACCTTGTACCTTAGGGTGTGGGAGTACCTCTAAATCTATAAAAATTAACACTCCCTCTTAGTGAGTGAGGTACTTCCACCACTAGGAAGTATCTCGTCATCATCATCATTGGTGACACTAGCCCAATTCCTAGCGTTCACCACTACAACATACTTGGTAGAATGAACCATGCTAGTCTCGGTAGTGTCTTTTCCACTAGAATATTCTTGCTTCTTCTTCATTTCCTAATAGGCATTAATGTCATCCCATGGTTCCTTCTTGCACTACAACAAAACCCTATGATTAGCGTCCCTTTTTTCTTCCTTTTTTGCGTCTAGATCCCATTTTTGGTGCTATTTGTGTCCATTTATCAAATATGGTGCAAAACGTGATGCAAAGTTTGCACCGAGTTTTTCACCAAGTCTTACACCAAGTTTAGCACCAGGTATTGTAATAGGTTTTGCATCAGGTTTTACACCAAGTTTTATGCCAGGTTTTATGCCAAGTTTTATGCCATCCTTTGCACCATGTTTTGCATCAATTTTGGCACCTAATTTTGTTTCACCAACTTTTGTATCATTTATTGCATCCACTTTTTGCACCTACACTTGCATCGACTTTTTCATCATCTCTTGCATCCTCTTTTGCATCATTTTTTAAATGATCTTTTGCATCCATTTTTACATCATTTTTTGCATCCCCTTTGCGTCAAGATTTGCATTAGGTTTTGTGTCTCATATTGCATCTATTTTTTCATCAAATTTTGTTGCATCAACTTTTGCATCATATTTTTCATCCATTATTGCACCCATGTTTACGTCCACTTTTGCGTCCCTTTTTGCATCTTATTTTTCATCTTCAATTGTCTCTTTTTTTGCATCTATCATTACATCCACTTATGTTGTGACACTATTTGTACCATGTTTTGTACTTACTGTTGTACCCACATTTGCTTCCAATTTTGCATCCACTTTTGCATCAAAATATTGCATCTATTTTTGCATCCACTTTTGTGTTGGGTTTTGCATCTCATTTTGTATATTCTTTTGCATCCACTTCCATTGCATCCATATTTTTCATCCAAGTTTGTTTCTGTTGTTGCACCCATGTTTGCATCCACTTTTGCATCCCTTATTGCATCTTGTCTTGCATCCAAGTTTGCATCTTTTTTTGTGTTTTTTATTACATCAACTTTCTCATCCACTTTTGTTGTGCCATATCTTGTGCCTATCATTGAAACCCATATTTTCTTCCAATTTTGCATCCACATTTGCATCCTCTTTTGTGTCCAAGTTTGCATCAAATAATTTTTATGTTTTTTGCATCCCATTTTGCATCTACTTTTACAACCACTTCTAATGCGTCCAATTTTGAATATTATTTTGTGTCCACTATTGCACCCATGTTTGGTCCATGTTTACATCCATTTTTTAATCCAATTTTTACTCCTTTTTTCATCCAAGTTTGTGTCTTTGTTTTTTGTTCATTATTGTATCCCCATTGATTTCACAACAATTCATGCTAATTTTTATGCCTACTATTACACCCATGTTTTCTTCCACTTTTTCATCCATGTTTGCATCCTATTTTGTGTCCAAGTTTGCATCAATTATTGCATCTACTTTTTCATCCACTTTTGTGTCAATTTTTCTATCTTGTTTTGCATCTACTTATGTTGTGTCCACTCTTCATCCAATTTTACGTCTATTGTTGCCCCCATTTTTTTTTTTACTTTTGCATCCATTTTCCAACACATTTTTTTTGCATTGATGATATTTCTTATGACATTAACAATTATGAACAACTGATGACAATGTCAATAATTATGACGATGATGTTAATGAAGATGATGACAATGACAGGAATTGTGATTATTATGATAATCAAAATGATGATAAAGATGATGGGGGTTATAATGACAATGATGATGATGAAAATGATGATGGCGATGCTAATGACCTTGGACAATCTTCCCAATTTTTAAATGTTATCATGGTCATAATCATAATCTTTATCTTTAGAGTCATCTTCCAAGTCATCATCATTATCATTATTTTCATCTTGGTCATAAACAACAACAATAATGGCATGAATGATGATTATGATGTTCATGACGAAGTTGACAACAATGATGATAGAAATTACATTAATTATGATGATGGGGATGATGAAAATTATAATGACGATGATAATGGTAGTGAT
The DNA here is from genome assembly GCA_000404065.3 of Pinus taeda. Classification (NCBI taxonomy): domain Eukaryota; kingdom Viridiplantae; phylum Streptophyta; class Pinopsida; order Pinales; family Pinaceae; genus Pinus; species Pinus taeda. The sequence goes on along the minus strand of APFE031397625.1, from coordinate 2,904 downwards.
GATGATGATCATCGATCATCTCTAAAAAATAAAGTTGTCATTTCTCTTGCATATATCATGTGTCCTAACAACCCTTTTTGAGCACTCGTAACATTTTTTGGGTTGATGATATTTCTTACGACACCTATAATTATGAGAAATGGATGAAAATTTCCATAATCATGATGATGATGATGATGACGACGACATGAATGGTGATTATGATGATAATGTAATAATGAGATTGATGGTGGTGATGCTAATTATAATGAAGATGATGACACTCCCTCTAAACTAGGGAGATATTCATAATGAGACAAAAAAGTACTCTCAAGTTTAAATGTTCATATAAAAAGGGATCTGGATTGATAAGCATCAACGATGATTTACATCATCATAGCCAACATTGTCAAAATAGAAAGGCCTTGACTAACAAGTTATATCTCTGCATTAGATCATAACACAATGTTGGGAGGCATAAATTTGGACACCACTACCTCTTTAGGCACTTATCGCACTAGGATGTTCATCAAACATGTCATCGCATGATCATTTCCTAATCCACTGTCATAATATTTGACACCAGGAAATGTCGATCCTCATGACTATTCTTATCTTGGATTAATGTACTTGACTTATGGCGGTTAGTCCTATTCAAAGCATAAATTCTCAAAGAATATTGGTCCCATATATTTATCTAATTCACCATTCTCCCTACTGGTGTCTTTAGTAGGCTTATGACTATTAGTATCAGCTATAGTACATGAAAAATGGATAATATGGTGTCAATTCTCACTCCCTCTCAACCAGGGAGGAGACATCCACAAGCATATGCATTTCTCAAGAATACCCATCATTTTCATAGTGAATAACATCATAATTTTTTTTTCATCGCATGGCGCCTTTATGATTGAGAATTCATAGATTGTGACAAAATATTTCCCCTTTTGTCATTTGTGATGAAAGAAAATAAAAAATTGAAAGCCGAAATCATTAAAGATACACTATAATGATTTATCTAAGTCTAAACTCTAAGGTTAAAGTGAAAATTTATGTAAATATTATATCTATGAGTTGTTTGAAACTTATGAAAATCTTATTCCCTAAGTCCTATATATAAGAAAAATCAAAAGAAATAAAAATAAGGCCCAATGAATGGTAACTCATGTATTCACACCCTCTTTGGAAAACATATGAATATATGCACTCCTAGTCACACTTGATCATATGTTTGTGATGGTTAAATCATGAATTCTTCTTTTCCCATTTCATTTTCACTTCATCATTTAAGAACCTAATTGAGGATCTATGGAATTTTTCTTACCTAAGGGTTTCATGTCTACTCTTGGTTTACTTATGTCACACTACAGTCAATCATGTGACTAAATGAAATACTTAAGTTTGTGGAGTTATTAGAAAAGTGTATTAAGTTAGTCAACACACACACATGTATTACATGTCATTGATCCACATGTGTGGGTTGGAGACTCATTGCTTGAGAACTTTAATGGGTACTACTTTAGGGCCTTGATGGTATATCTTACAAAATCTCCTGGTAAACATTGTGATTCATCCTTTCTTTTCCTCGAGACACTTGATAATATTGAAGTCACTCTCGATAATCCATGCAGATGGGGAGTATAAATTACTTGTGATGGAAATAGAATTGAGAAATAGAGGTTTTCCATTTGTGATATTGGAGTCATAGACATTGGATACATGGTAGTAGTCCTAGATGTCAATTAACTAAAATTATATAGTCATAATGTGAAAAGAGGTAAACATATTGGTAACCTTGATGTCTTGATCATTCCAAATAATAGCCATCCCACCCAAGTATATCTAATCATCAATCACTACTACTTGGAAATTCCTCCCCCATTTTCTAATTATATGAGGTAGAACCTCACTTAATATTTTTATTTCTTATATCAACATTATTGATGGGTGCTTTGCGTACCATTTTTATTTTAGGAGTATTTGTTTTCCTTTACTATTGAGGTCCCTCATGTTCCATGAGACTATTTTCATGGAGAATTTACACAGAAAGGAAGTATAATGTGACTAAAAAAACATGTTCCAAGATTTAAGTTATTAGACAATGCCACTTCATGACTCCTATATTTCCTTAACCTGGGACTAAATGGTGAACTTGATAGCCTTAAGGGAAATTAACCAATGAAAATCTCAAAAAGAGGTTACTTTTGACTTTATCACATATAAGTTAATATACTAAAAAAATATCCATAAGAATTTCATCAATCAATGAATCTTTAAAAAAAATATTCAAAACAATTTCATCAAGTAATGAAGCATTACATTATAAATTACAATCTATAAACCTTTTGGGAGATTTTTGCTAAACCATGTTCAAAACCAACATATTTAATATTAATATTTAACAATAATATGGAAAATAATACATTTTCATAAATTAAATAACATGTTATCAATCCTAAGAAATGTCACTAACATAAAACTAAAAAGCATGCAACTAATGGGAGTGACCACTCAAGGCCACCATAAGACAATTAATCTATTAAGGCAAGGATTAATGGGGAAAGAAATCTACAAAGGACAAAGGCAAAACTATTTTAACTTTATTGTTTTATTAGGTGCAAGTTGAACATCTCAAGATATAATGAAGAGAAGAATTAATTTTATTGCATTAAGAAAACCCAAGCACATTCTATAACTTAGCAAAGAAGAGATGTATAATACCCATCTCAGCGACACAACGCATGGCATTAAGTTACTTTTTATATATAATTTAAACTTATATCATAAAATCACAAATTTAGCATGAATGGATGTTTAAAATCCATTTTTATAAAAAGGAAATATAAATTCTGTTATAACAAAAAATCAGAAACTAAATATTTTTTTTTAGAAAATAAAAAAATACTAAACTGAATATATATTAAA
>APFE031397622.1:271532-296424 GCA_000404065.3 Pinus taeda | reverse complement strand
TAATGTAATAAATTAGAATGTATCATATATGCTTTATGATTGCACATATTTCTTAAATGTCCATATATATATATATATTCGTGTTTCCCCGTTTCCAAAATTTGGGGAGGTTGCGTTTCGTATCGCTTCCTGTTTCGGAAACTCGTACCCGTTTCCTCGTTTCGTGTAACTTAGGGCAGAACCATGGGTAGCAGTGCAGGATGCGGCACTGCAGAGGATGTTGGGCAGTAAGGCCTAGCATCAGCACAGGTACCGATGCCGGATGATCAGAGTAATACTCAATGAGAATTATTGCTAGAGCACAGTCCTCACTAAGAGGGAGTGTTGATTTGGGGTAGCATCGGATGTGCTCTAGCTACGAAATTTGGTGGAGAGGTTGGGGCGTATGAGATCTCCAATACTCAGAAAGGGTTTGGGCAGATTCTAAACAATTCAGGAGATATTAAAATAATTAATATTTTGAGTGGAGTCCCTAAGTCTAAACCTAGGGAAAATAAAATATTAATGGGAATTAATATGGAACTGTGTTAGAATGGTCCAAAAGACATGGATCAAGCCAGATCTAATCTTAGCCATTGATTAGGGACTTAATCTCAGCGGTTGATATGTCAACTGGAAAAGTATAAGAGGAGGCTTGAGGATCACTTAGAGAATACACCAGAGTGATTAGTCATTCTATTCTCTACAACGGGGTTTGCTAAGAGAGATAGAATTAGTGATCGAGAGATGCAGCTGAGGGGCATTTGTGTACAGAGAGGCAGAGAGGCAGAGATAGTGTCGGGAGAGCAGTGCAGTAGCTGGTGAGAGTGACGTAGAGTCAGCCAGGGCTCATGCAGGGCCATGCAGAGGCAGCCAGGCGCTGCACAGAGCCTCAGATGAGGCCAGCGTTGCTGACATAGGGCCTCATAAGGTTGACGCAGACCCATCCGGGATGATGCAGGGCCATCATGAGGCAGAGAGGGGCTAACGCAGTCTAGAGAGAGGTTGATGCTGTGGTTTCTGGGGCAGATTGGTGCTGAGTAGCTACCGGAAGGATTATCTGGGGTTTTAGCCAAGAGATTGTTAGAAACTGAGAGGTATTACTGCCAAGGAAATTCTCTGTTGCGTAGGCTAGTTTCGGCACCTAGATTGTACTCTGATATTGTTTAGTAAGAAAACCATTGGATAGCTGCACCAATTTTCCCACATTGGGTTTTTCCGGGGACATTAGTCCAAAAGTAATGGTGTCATCTAGCGTATTTGTTTTTGTTTCTTTTAGTTGCTGATCTGTAATATGTTGAGCATGCACTAGTGTTTATTTTCAGTATTTACATTGTAAATAACTTGTTAAGTAAAATAACAAGTAGGTAGGAATAAATCAGATAAAGTGCATGGAGGGTTTCTAACTAAGCAAACATGGAAACTTCAACATGGAGAATGCTACTCCCCTGTTTGATCTTTGTAGAGTATACCCCAGTTGGCATCATACCCACAAGTAGGGCTTGTCAGGAATACCGCTCCCTGTTTGGCCAACGGGTTGAGAGTGTACTTGGGGTGTACAACCCAAGTCGATTATGATGCAGGTGTTCTACCACATGACAATTCGAGGTCATCGATGGGAAGATCAATTGGCAATCGGATGGGTTGAAATAACTCTATGCGGTTCCAAGTTGAGATTGAGCTCCCCGATGAGATCCCAGGTTTAGATATGCTCCCCTATGTGTTTGGATATCTTATTGCTCGACATGGGGTGAGAGTTTCCCGTAGGACCTTCCCTACTACCATGGACATGAGGTCAGTGTGTCCATTAGGACCTTCCTCATTGTCATTGGTTTGCAAGTGGAGACATTCTCCTTGATGATATGCTCTTTGATGATGATTGATGATGAGATTCCGGGTAGTAGCCCGCTTACAGAGATTTCAGACCATAGTCCGATGACAAATTCTTCTTCTTTTAGATTCGAGAATGTTTAGCATATGGGCAGGAACAATCAAGAGATAAGCAGGAATAAGCAAGGAATAGATTGAGATGTACATTGATGATTTGTGATGATACGGTCATGGCATGACGACTAGATGACAACGCTGATCAGTGACGATATGTGATAACACTTGAACGACATATTGATCGATGACCAGATATCGATAGGTGGAATTCTCCCTAGTTGAGAGGGAGTGTTAAAATTATGCAACTGCGTCAAATTCCATTTTGGACAGCTCATATGAGGAAGATAATAATTGTAATAGATTCCTCTTTTCGAGAGGACCAAAATCGACATACAGATCACCTCATTTGGACAAGAAGAAGTTGGTTTTTGAATTTATTTTCCCACTCATGTATATTGGATCATGTCAGCCTTATGCATATGTATAATTGGATAGGTCGGCCTCAACATCAAGTGGACCCTCATGGAAGCCTATAAATAGAAGAGACCTCAAGCTCATTTGGACACATTGATCAAGCCATCTTCTCTTCTATTGTCTTGGTTCGCACAGATCTGAAAGAGAAAGTTCGCATAAGCAAGGGGAGCACATCTCGACCCTGGGATCTCATCGGGGAGCACATCTCGACCCAACTACCACAAACAGGGAGGTTTTGAATGCTGAAACATATTCTGGTTTAAGGCTATACCTTTATCATCTAAACGTGAGCCACAAGGGTCCTAGAGGCAGCATATCACTTTGCTGGAGCCATGAAGGACGTGTTGGGCCCGCATACCATAGTTTTGGAGCAGAAATAAGAGGGTTGTATCTGCACATTGTTATTCTGGAGTAGCTACCATTGTGTGGGGCTGCATGTTCTACCAGAGTTGAGCCAAATTTGCGACCTGTGTGTTTCTGAGCATGGGGTTGCCATTTGCCAAGCATTGGGACTGATATTAAAGAGGGCCTGCATATTCTACTTGCTGGAGTATAGTGCACTCTGTAAGGGGCTGTGTGGTACAACGGGCTGAAGTAAGCATTGTGGGCATATGTGTTTAAGACTGATATTCAAGGGGAATAGCTGCCATAACAACCAGGTTCCCTAGTTCTGTTGATTTACTGTGTATTGTGAATATTTCAGTGTAATAGCTCATGTTGCCTAAGCTGTGGGCTTTGCTCTTTGAATGTATTAAGATCTGATTTAAACCTGAGTTTAATGTATATGTACATTGTATACTCTTGAAGTCTGAAATTATAACTGGCATGATATGACTACTATTCATTGGCTTATCCAAATCTAATCACCAAAAATATACCTCTGCGTACTAGGCTAGAGCCTCACGAATTTCCTTGCTGGTGTGCAAGTTTTCTGGGTATAATTGAAGGCTGAAACTGTGAACCAATGGCACACTACAGTGGAGACAACTACCTGGGTATACACTGCTAAAACCGAAACCTGTCTTTGTCACTGTACGGAAGGGTATCTTGCTCATCTATTCCTTTGTACCACTGTCGTTTTACTTCCAATGAATTAATGTATGGCTGTTTGGTGTATACATTGCTTATTTGAAAGGAATGCAATATAGGTTTGGGCTTGTATTCCCTGTCTTTAAGCTGTAGTAGTACTGTTCACATTTCCGGGTGTTTTCCCAAATCATTTTAATATAGTCTGGAGTGTTGTTATATCAAAAAGTAACCCACTGTGTGTGTGCAAAGACAATTAAATGAAAATAATCACCTACAGCAACATGTCTAAATTCTGGTTGACAAACATTTGATGGGGAAAAACCTTACAAATTCGACTGAAACAGTGGTGTTTTTGGAGTCATTACTCAAAGGGAACATTTCACTTTGCTACTAATTAATTTTTAGTAAGAGGAGACATCTTTTATTGTAGATCTTTGGCATTTCACAATTATTATTGGTATGAAATATTTATTATGTAGTATGAAGTATTTGCTTCAACAATATTTAAAGTATGATAATATTTTAGAGGCTGTTCATAGAGCATTTTGTGAATAAACTGTATAAAATAAATAATAGTGCCGCAAAATAAGCTACTGAATTTTACTGAATTTGGTAAACCTTATGCTTATCTACTTGACCTAAATTTAGGAGGAAGTGCTATCAAGGCATACAGAAGAATTGCTTCAAAAATGAAATGATGAATAAGCATATTCAGTCAGGAGAGAAAATTGTTCTTGTGCTTGATGTGTAGCTGCCCGCCAGATTGTTTGGTCACTTTGGGTTGAGCTTCAGGAAACCTTCGTTTGAGTTCTATTGAACTTAAGACCTATGACTCTGTTAATGGTAGTTTTTCGTTCCATTACAATCGTTCATACCGCACATTTCATTTTTTATTGAAGGGTGCCAAAGATTGCAAAAGGGTAATATTTTCATTCGAATGTGATATCAGAAACCTGTCACCTTGAAAGCTAATTAAAGAATAACCTAGAAAAGATATATTTTCTCAGTAATGCTAGGAAGAGCATAGAACATTTGATTTGACGTGTTGTGTTTCACAGTCCCATTGAACATTTTTGTTTACTTGTAGACATTAATGAATAAATTTAATTGAGTAAAGGTGGTAAAAGTTGGCTTGTTATCATTAATAATTAATTTATTGAAACAACTTTTAAAAAGGATTATCATGTAGCGAGCACATAAAACACACTCTAGTGGAGATAACTGCAAACAATATTTCGAGTAATGTTTTATTGTCAGAGACTGCTATTTCAAAGTTAGAACCATGCTAATATGTACCAGTCAATGCTTTGTTTTGGCTACAGTTCGATACAAATGATGCCTTGCTTCACCTGCCTTTAAGTGAACGATGGGTGGTAAGCTTTTTGATTAATCTTCTTTATTTTGGTTTATTTTCCTTAGAAATGGTGCTAATATTGAACTGTGTTACGTAAACAGGTCACAAAACTTCATGAACTTACGGATATAGTTACTACAAGCTATGAAAGGTTTTACTATGGAGAGGTTGGACGTTCAATCTATGATTTCTTTTGGAGTGAATTTGCTGACTGGTATGCATTTTCACATAATATTCCACAGGATGTGCCGGTTTGAATAACAAATATATTTCTTGCCAATATATATTATTTAGGTGGTCGAATGTTGTGCTTAGAGATGATACTAGTGTTAATATTTTAGAGCTGTTGGTTTGTACATCTTATGTTTAAAATAATTACAGTTAATATAAAAAGCACCTATCTCCAAAGTGGATTAAATTATGAAGTAATTTCTGTTCTCAAGTACATGTTTATCAGTGGTTTATCCTTTTCACCCATTCATGGGGATTTGGTCACTATTGACATGATGTTGCCATTCAAATTGGAGACATGGGTTGCAGGTTTTTCCTGCTGATAAAGTGTTAATTCTCAATGGGGAATATGTTAACAAGTTAATTAAAGGGTCACAATAAAATGCACCATTGTTAGATGCTTGAGAGGAAGGAAATATATATCTGACCAGATAATTGTTTGCTATGGTCCCACCCTAACTTCGGTAGTTAGGAGAATAGGTTGTCACTTAATGTATTGGGACCATCTCTAATAAATCAGGCCCATGAGGTAGTAGTGTGAATCAATAAATGTAAGTTGGTCTCATTAAAGAAGGTCCACTAGTTAGTGGTTGAGGCCTCATCAATGGGGGTATTGTTGCTCTGCATGTCAGTAGGTGTACATAAAAGTTTTTGCAACATCTTTCATCACCATTGTAAGCCTAAGGTTACAAGTCAAAAATGATGTAAAAACCAATGTTATTGGAAAGGAACTATTGAAAATAGTTGTTATTGATGTCAAAGGTTGTCCAAATGAAAGAGGAAATTATATAGTCAAATAGCATGTTTCGAGACCTTTCCAATGATATATGGCACTCCCTCTAATTCCATAGGAATGAGGAGATATGAAATATTTTGTCAAGATGACCCAACCGAAGTACAAATATGCCCCATTTGGATACCCTATCTTTGAAAGCATATTTACTCCAATTACCTACCTTAAATGGGAGCATAATATATATGGTTGGAAATCTTATTTTGAGACCTTTCCAATGGTATATGGCACACCTTCTAACTCCTCATGGTTGAGGAGAAATGAATTTTTTAATATTCACTATACATTTTTCCAGTTGCCCCAATTGGCCCAGCCAGTGGACAAGTCGTCCATGCCCCAGCATTAAAAAACACTATAAATAGCTGTGACAATGAGCATTTCTAACCATTTGACTCAAGAATTTGGGTATGTGTTTAGAGGAGCGAAGGAGTAGGTCCAAAGTTCATACCTCGTGAACTAAGAAGTGAAGTGAATCCGAGTTGAAACAACTTTCTGTGGAAGAGTTTTGGAACATCTTTTGAAGGGTTTTTGGCATTGTTCTTGGGAAGAGCTTTTGGTATGTTTGAGGTCTATTTTTAGGGTTGAGTATTGTTGGTTTTGTTGATTTTTAGAGTGTCTTTTATACTAATAATTATTTTTGATAATTTTGATCTTTTCACATTCTTACTCATTATTTCGTCATTCAATATTAATACAAAAGACATCAACCATAAAACATTTAAGATAGAAGGAACATAAAGAGACAACCACACAAAGAACACAAGAAATTTTCCCTGGGAAAACCCTCATGGGCAATAACCCAACAGCCCTTTCAATAGAGAATTCTTTAGTCCAACAGAGATACATCTAAGTCAACAACTAGGTCAAACCTAGTCCATCCTCCTTGTTAAGTAAACTGGCCCATGCCCTGGTCTATGTTGATTTTTTGTAGCATTGGATGTGCTCTAAGTCTCAAATTTTGCAGGGAGGCTTGGGCACATGTATTCCAAAGAACCCAGAAAGTGTTTTGGGAAATTCCACCCAGAAACAATTTTATTAAAATAATTAATTATTTTTAATGGGACCCTAAGTCTAAACTTAGGAAAATAAAATAATTAATGGGTATTAATCTAACTGTGGGTGTAACTTCTAGAAGAAGACGAGGATAGCGCAGAAACGATCTTAGCCATTGATTAGTTTCTAATCTGGGCCGTTGAAAGTCAATGAGGATATTATTTAAAGAGGCTTGACGGTCATTTGGAAAGACATACACAGAGAGTTCAAAAGTTCTATTTTCTGAAGCAGAGCAGCTGTTGGAAGAATTTCGACAGTGAGCTATTGTAGTGAGGGCAGGGATAGTTTGGTTGGAGAGTCTTCTCTTGAGCCAGGATACGCAATAGAGAGGTAGAGAGACACCAGAAGGAGGCAATGCAGTACCCAGGAGGGGTTGACGCTGAGCTAGAAGGGCTCACGTAGAGGCAACATAGTCCTCAAAGCAAAACTCTGAAAATTTGTTGGGGTTTGAATTTCTAAGCCGAGAGGGTTGACGTCAGAGCTCTGGAAGAGAAAATCAATCAAACGCTAGGGTGATGCAGTGCCCTAGAGGCTGATGTAGGGCCCACGCAGGGCCAATGCAGAAATAGTCAAGGACACGTTGGTTTAGCTACTGGATCAGTTGAGACTTGTCGGTAGAGTGAGGTAATCTCACCAATTTCTTCTGCTAAGTGATTTTCTCTGTAATTGGATTGTCAGAAGGGCATCCAGAAGTTGTATTCAGAAAACTACTAATAAATCATCTCGGGTCTGGGAATTCAAACTGTCCCCACAACTGATCAGTCATCTCGGGTCCCTGAAAAAGCTGTAGGAGGCAGTAGTTCGAATTCCCAGAGGGGTTTGCGTAGTCCAAGCCGGGAGGGTAGAATTTCGACGCAGCCTCTCTCTAAGTGAGTTGACAGAGAGAAGGGCTTCCAAATCGAGATCTTGCTGTGGCAGAGGGAGCAGCGCAGAAACCTCAGCGTGAGGAAGAGATGGTGGGACGCAGTTTTTTTTGTAGGCCGTTTTGCTGAGTAGAAAGACATCAAAAGAGAAGAAAAGAATAGTGAGGGAACTTTTCCTCGATAGTCTTCTTGCCAAGAAGTCCATTCTTTTATTGCCTAAGTAGCAGCAGTAAGAGAAGAGAGGAGCAATTCGACATTTTTGTGGTAGAGATGGCAACTAGTTGATTGAGGGATCAGGATAGACTAGATGGAGCATCCAACTGTGTCATTTGGAAGGCAAGGATGTCATTCCTTCTAGATGAGCATGCTCTCAAGACATATGTCAACAACGTGGTGGTTGTGCTTACAGATGCAGATCCACTGAAGAAGTACAAGGCAGAAATGGTGAAGGCTAAGAGAATGATCCTCAACAGAGTGAAGGATCATGTAGTCTGTCACATCGCTAGCAAAGGAACTGCTAAGGAGATGTGGGATGCGTTGTCTGCGCTGTATCAGGGATCTTCCGAGCAGTAGAAGATGTACTTAGAGAAGAAGCTGAGATTTGCTCAGATGCAGAAGGGGGAGCACGTAGATCTGTTCCTCGTAAAGCTTCAAGTGACCCGAGATGAGTTATCAACTGTGGGGTCTACATAGAAAGATTCCGAGTTGGTTAGACTGGCCCTCAGTTTTGTCTCAGATGAGTGGCAAGTCTTTGTCCAAAGTATCCTAGGCAGGGTGACTTTGTCAAATTGGGATGAGATGTGAGCAACTCTCAAGCAAGAGGAGCTGAGGAGAGATTTTGTCAAGTGTAAGCTTGATGGAAGTAGTAGCAGTGGGTCGAAGCCCAAGGAGGACGGTGAGAATGCAACCCTTACATCGAAGGGGCTGTAGGAGCAGTGGAGGCGAAAGGACGTCTCGAAGATAAAGTGCTTTAGGTGTGGTGAGATGTGTCACTGCGCAACACAGTGTCCTCTAAGAAAGAAGGATAAGGATGAGAAGCACGATCCAAAGGCTGCACCTGCGAAGATCATGGAGTTTTCTATGACAGCCGAAATAACTCTAGGAGGGAGGTGGGCTTATTTAGAGCTGTAGTTCGAAAGAGCTACAGATGGGTAGGATCCTTGAGGAACCCACCTCTTGGATCAATTCCTTGCTACGAGAGCCCAAATCATAAGTAGCAGGATGGACTAGTGTTAGATGATGCCGAGGAGTGTTAGAGACATAGTTGCAGTGGCTAGGAGCACTAGAGATTGAACAACGCAGAGTAGAGTTGATAGCCGTGCAAATGGCACAGAGTAGAAGTCAACAACAATGTAGTAGATTCAGAGGGTTAATGCAAAGACTAGCAGCAGTCAGGCTCCAACATTCACATGGTATCATACTAAACATAGTTCAGTAATTTTGGATGTTTTTCCGCTGCTAATGCAATAGCAACAACAATTTGTAGTGCAGGGACAGTTGGCAGTGGCAGTGCCAGCAGCAACACGGATGCAAAAACTCATAGGGAGTTGCGGTACGGATGCAGTGTTGTCAGTGGTAGGGTCAACAGCAGTACAAATGCAACATTTTCCCAGTGGCTGCTGGACAACATGTCAGAGATCAACAATGCAGAGGGAGATGTTAGAAAACAAAGTGATACTTCAACAAGTTGCATTACTAGAGCACATTCCTCACTAAGAGGGAGTATTGATTTCTGGTAGCATCCGATGTGCTCTAAGTCTCAAATTTTGTAGGGAGGCTTGGGCACATGTATTCCAAAGAACCCAGAAAGCGTTTTGAGAAATTCCACCCAGAAACAATTTTATTAAAATAATTAATTATTTTTAATGGGACACTAAGTCTAAACTTAGGAAAATAAAATAATTAATGGGTATTAATCTAACTGTGGGTGTAAGTTCTAGAAGAAGACGAGGATCAAGTAGAAATTATCTTAACAATTGATTAGCTTCTTATCTGGGCCGTTGAATGTCAACGAGGAAATTATTTAAGGAGGCTTGAGGGTCATTTGGAAAGACATACACAAAGAGTTTAGAAGTTCGATTTTCTGAAGCAGAGTAGCTGCCAGGAGGATTTCGATAATGAGCTGTTGTAGTGAGGGGAAGGGATAGTTTGGTTGGAGAGTCTTCTCCTTAGCCAGGATATGCAGCAGAGAGGCAGAGAGACACCAAAGGAGGCAGTGCAATACCCAGGAGGGGTTGACGCTGAGCCAGAAGGGCTCATGCAGAGACAATGCAGTCCTCCAGGCAGAAGTCCGAAAATTTGCTGGTGTTTGACGTTCTATGCCGGGAGGGTTGACGTCAGAGCTCCGGGAGAGAAAATCAATCCAATGCTAGGGTGACGCAGTGCCTTAAAGGCTGACGCAGGGGCAGTGCAGAAATAGTCGGGGACACGTTGGTTTAGTTGCCGAATCAACCAGGACTTGCTAGGTAGAGTGAGGTAATCTCGCTAGTTTCTTCTGCTAAGTGATTTTCTCTATAACTGGATTGCCGAAATGGCATTCAAAAGTTGTATTTAGAAAACTACTGCATAATAATAAAAACGCTTAGATCCACTGCACCTATTTTTTCGCATTGGGTTTTTCAGGGATGTTTGTCCAAAACCAATTGTCATTTGTGTTGTATCTTTCTCTATTGTTCAGTTTCTTGTTTCGGCATATTATTTTAATGGTGTAGGCTGCAGTGTATGTATTTCGATGTTTGCCGTAAAAAACTGCAAATAACTTGTTCATGTAAATTTAACAAGTAGGAGAAATATCATTAGTTGTTGTAGTAGGGATTCCCGGGTTTAAGGGATTTTCACAGTCTATCCTTATTCTTTATTCAAAAATTCGTCCTCAGTAACTTGCCTTAGATATACAAGATGTATATCTCAGATACAAAAGCTTCTTGCCTTAGATATGCGAGCCTTTTGCCTTAAATATGCTAGCTTCTGTGCCTCTGACTTCACTCTTCTTTTTGGCCTTAGACATACCTTATCCGTTGCCTCAGAGATATGAGTTTCTTATCTCTTGGAGGAGAACGAAATATCTCATATAAATAACGTTTTCTTGCGCTGAATGGGTGCGTCTTTTGGCTGAGCTAGCTTAAACATTTGAGAAGGTTGACTTGACTAGGAGGAGGCTGTCTTCATTTATTTGGAGCCTGTTACTGTTCAATCTAGTAGGGATTTTAGGAGGGGTTCCAAAGGGGCAACTACTAGACCAAGTGGCAACAATGGGACAAGGACCCACTGTCACCTTAGTCGATGTCCCCTACTCTTTACGTACTTTCATTGATGGGAGGAGTCCTGGTATGAGGGAAATCACTATGAATGGAAAGTCAATGATGGGAGACATAGTGATTTTGAGAGCCCATTCACACGAGAGACTCAAATGGTTTGCTTTCTTTGTGAGCAAGGTGTGGGGCTCTCCAAGAAAGGCTCAAAGGAGGCCTAGACCTAGGGATTAGAGATGTTGCTTGATAGGAAATGCCCTAGACTTAAGATTCCTAAGAGAAGAGGGTTTTTAAGTGGCCTTTGTGAAATAATGAATGGAGAAGGTTTTGGGACCACAATGAAGCTCAAGCGGACCCAAGCAAGGTCTAGGGTCTCTGGTGGAACTTCAAATAATGATCTAGACCAAGCAAAGGAGGAGAAAAGAGTCAATGAAATTGAGTCTTACTTAAGTTTTTAATGCGACGACTCTTGATGAAGCCACTAACCAAGGAGACCTAGGGTTAATAATGGATTTGGAGCTAGGGCTTGGGATAATTCTAAATCTAGCCATGGGTAGTCTTTCAAAATTTGTGAGGGCCTAGAGGACACCCTGACATAGTTGTAGCCCAACTCGCTCTTGATATGGATGGCTACAATGGATTTCGCTTGATGCCCTAGGAGAACACTAGGGTTAGGGATTAGAAGGTTGAAAGAGAGGTGAAAAAGATATTCATTAAGGTGATCACCAAGGATAGGATCAGTGCCCAGCCTATTGGGAGAAAGGAGTCAATGTGCTTTCAACTCTTGAAGTTCTTTTACCTAATCAAGGAGTCCTCTAGCAACTTCGCTTGGCCCTAAAGGCAACAACTAGGTTACGAAAGGAGTTTATACTTCTTGTTGTAGTAATTTAATGACTTCTCAAGGAAATTATGGAAATAATGTACCCCTAGTAACATTCATTCACTATGACCAATTCGCATTAAATTAGGGAAAAAATTCAGATTTCATGAACGGAAATTCTATACGTTAAACATGTATACAATAAAGAGAGAAATATATCATGAAAAGCTCTTGGAAGTATAGCGAGTATATCCAATCATCAAATTGAGACAAAATAGAAGCTCCAAGACCAAAAAAAGATATCCAAACATCAAAATGCATCAATGATTCTCCAATTTGTCCTCAAATAGGTATAGCGAAATTCTCAAGAGAGAAACAGATACAAATCCAAGTGATGATGAGGAATAGAATGATTCTCTAAGGGTTTAATTTGCATAATTAGGCCTAATGACACCCCTTATAATAAAATAATGTGCAAAATAACATTCCTTGGTGATAAGCCCATCGAAATAGCTCCATAACATGAAAAATAAGCCTTCAAGAGGGCCAAAATGATAAATAAATAGTTAGGAAGGCCATTGAAAGGCCTAGTGGAGTCCAATATCTGCCAAAATGAGTGAAAAGGCTCCAAATATAGTGATGAAAGGGGTGGCCCCTTGATCTCCAAACAAATGACCTGTGGTGCTCCGAAGTGGTTGCGGGGGCACAAAAACATCCTCATGGGTCTCCAAGTAGATCGATCAAGCCTGTATCCCATCTGTAAGGGATAGAACAATGATTCAAGCCCTTCGTTTCTCTCCCATGGTGAGACACAACCTCATTTGGGCCCTGGATCAATTGTTAAGTGTGTGGTGCAAGTGTATAGTTGGTTGGTCAAGGTGGTCCAGGTGCATCATGATTGTCAAATAGGTGGAACACGAGCGAGCAATGGATGGTACTGAAGGATCCCATGGCATGGCTATCTGCTCTCTACTATAGTGGATGCCCATGGCTCTCAATGCACTCCTTACAAATGCCAATATGACCCTCGGGAGGGCTTGGACCCCATATAGGGAGACCAAACCCCAAGATGAAGAGCCACCTGCAATCCTATATAAGATCCAATGCATCTCCTCACCTTTTAGTACAACAAATCATTAGTGTAATTGAGTAAATGAGCTTACAAACCATGGAACCAAGTGGACACTTTGTAGTGGCATGCCCTTCTATAATGGGCTTTAGAGTGTACAAGTGTCTCCAAGTCCAAGAAGGAGGTTTATCAAGGACCCTATTAACTGGTTTCAACCTCTAAGGGAGTGATAGGTGCATGGTACATCCATCAAATGGCAGGTGTCATGTGATATTATGATGGAATGGGTGGAGTGGAGAGTTAGGGGAAGGCTCCAAGCCACATGCCATAGTACAAGGGTAGCTAAGATAAGGGAAGCCCACACTTGGGTGTATGAATATAGGAAGGAGAAATCGTGGTACATGAGTTACCCTAGCCTTTGTTTTTCCACCCTTCTTCATATGCCTTTTGCCTTTTATTGATTTTTCTTTTTAAATTGCTCGGGGCTCCAGGGGATGAGAGCATGATGTGAATGATTTAGTAGTGAATACCCCCTTTAAGATTGGACAATTCATCGCCCACCAGGGGTTGGGACAATCATGGGTTCCTTAATGATGCAAGGGGCTAATATGAGGTTCTTTAGGAACCAAGGTGATAGCCATGATGATAGGGGTAGAGCTCATGATAGCTTTTGCTGACATACTAAATTTGTATGTTCCAGGCATCTTTTGCATTTTATGGCACATTTCCTGTTGAGAGTGGCCAAATTATGCGTTTTACTTTCCTTTTAGTTTCATCAACCTCTGGGGCATCGTTTCAGACTTGACACAAAGTATGGACAAGAGGAGGGGGAGGCCAACTCTTTGTGGATCCATTGGAGACTTGTGGACCCATATGGGAAATATGTGAAAAGGGGTTATAATGAGTAGATGAGAGTGATATATGTGGTGTCAGGAAGCGTGACCACGAAACCAAAATCGGGATTTCCCATGTAGTGTCACTCTTAAAGCTAACACCCAATAAAAGAGATCCCACAGGACTAGGATACAAGGTTAACCACCAAATTGAATGAGGGGATAAAAGTACAAACCAAGCCCATTTTTTCCGTTGAATCCCCTCACTAATCCATGCCTAGAAATGTCCATGATAAGTAGGCAAAAATACCCAACTACATAATGAAAGCTATACATTTGGGGTTGGAAGGCCCACCTTCGAACATACGATCATGACAAATGGGCAAGGAATCATAATGGTTGGCTTAGGTGGCGGAGTTGGTGGCACATCGAGCTATCTAGTGGCTACAAGGGTATAATGGCTGCTGGTTGAGGACCATCTAGGAGAAAGTTTCTCTTATGGGTGTGACCTACAGGTGGTGGGTAACAAAGCCTAAAAATTCAATTTTACAAATTCGAATTTCTTTCCTTTTCAACCGACATGAAGAACATATCTCTTTAACAATTTCTTTTTGAACCAAGAATGAAGAACATGCTTTTACAAATACATAAATGACTCAATCATACATTATGAAGATCGACCATAGTTACAAAAATCAATAGTTTTGAAGGCTGAGTTTTAGGGGATGAGTTTTGTTGTTTGAAGGTCGAGTTTCAGGGAACGAGTTTTGCTGTTTGAAGGCCGAGTTTCAGGGGTGAATTTTTCTATTTGAAGATCTAGTTGATGCCCGATTTGAAGTCCATTTTCTGGTGTATTGAATGCTAAGTTCAGGTTGGAGCTTGCAATTATTGTAAGTTGGTGCTTACTAAGGATTGGTGTTCTCATCCTCTTGAGAGGTTGGTGTATGGAATTTTTGTAAGTTGGTGCTTATAGAGGATTGGTGTTCTCACAAGACATTATAATAGATTGCTTTCAAGTATTTCTTCTTCAAATTTTGATTTGCACTGTAATCTCAGTGTTCATACATTGTGGATGATTGATTATGTGATGTGAATTCAGTTTCAAGATTAACTATGTGAAAAATTGTCAAAAGTAATGAAATATTGATTCACCACCCCTCTCAGTATTTCCAACAATTGGTATCAGAGCAATCTTCTTTAAGAACAGTCTAAAAGATAGAAGAAGATATTTTAGGTGGCCATGGGTAGTAGAGAAGCATCAATCGAAATTCTTTTCTTTGATGGAACAAATTTTTTATTTTGCAAGATACAAATGAGAACACACTTGATGTCTCTTGGTGTTTGTTGACTTTGCCACCTACACCTACCTACAAGTCAATGAGAAAAGCCTTCAACCCCACAAAGTGTTGTTGGTGCAGGGAACTAAGATAATGGGCTGTCACACTAAATCCCCTCTCTCTCCGTTTAAGCTATCTCCTAGGTTAGCTATGGGGGGTGGTCTTTGATATGGAATACTAAGTTAAAAGAAATGTGAGGTTGTAGGAGAGATGTTAAAGTGAAAGTGGATTACTTTTAAGAATTATGAACAAATTATGATATGAGCAATAGAAATCATTAACATAATAAAACCATAAAACCAGTGCCTTAAGATAAATTGCTCAACAGGAATGAAAGATACATTTGCTCAAAACAAAAGTAGAATGCTTCCAAAAATGAAAGAAAAACAAATTTGAAATGGAGACAAAGATGTTAGCACGATAATCAATACAAGATATAAAATGCTTTCAAAATATAATCAATGCCTAAATCAAAGCATATAGAGATATCTTGCAAAATGAAAAGCAATTAGCGTTCAAATTGCAAAAGCAAAATGAAACAATGCCACCATAAAATATTCAATAATGACAAGTAAAATGGACAATTGCAAGTGAAATCATAAGATGTATTAGCATGAGATGCACTTATACTAGATTTGAATGCAAATAGTCTTGGTTATTTTTAATCTAAAATGCCTAATCTAAATGAGAAGTCCTCCTCTTGAGCTCTTACTAAAGGGTAAAAATTGGGGTCACTGTAAGAAAGAGGGGGCGAGGGCACAAAGGTATCATTAACGATACTCGTACCCTGAGTCTTATGAGCCAGGGTGTGCCTTCGTTCCTACAAGGGGACAAGCCACCTTTATACTTGCAGTGTCACAATGCTTTTACCTTACTTCGTACTAGATGGAAGAACTTTCCAATAAAGTCTTTTTCCCTATACTTTCTATCAACCAAGCTTATGCTTGGAGGTTAATTGAGTTAAAATGCAAACCATGCTAGAATTTGTAAATGATATGCGAGTAAGTTTTTCCAAGGAGATTTGCAATGCTTCAAAATAATGGAAATGAGATAATGCTCAAAGTAAATTGTAAATGTAACTGCAACTAGAAAAAAGAAATTAGCTTGTAAGTGAATTAAAGTGATGCAAGTAAGTTTGTTTTGCAAAAAAAAGGAATTGCCTCAAGTTGATGGAAATGCTGACAATAATGTAACTTGAAAAATTTCTCTCAAAGTTGTACAAGACATGTAAACATAGCTTCGTAAATAAAGGGAATTGTAAATTGCTCCAAGTAATTGTCACAATCCATAAACTTACAACAATTGAAAATGAGATGAAGCTAAAAAGTGAATGCTTGCTTGTAAAGTATGCTTTGAAAATAAATGAGAAAAACCACAAATGAGCCTATAGTGTGGCAAATCATAAAGAGAACAAATGTTAGACAACTAAATTAAACTTGCTACACAAATTGAGATACCTGCATGTAAGAAATGAACTGCTCTAAAGCAAAATATCAACTTATACTTCAAAACAAACAGAATGAAAGGCAAAGCATCAAATGAAACTTGTAGCAAAATTTAACTTAGAAATTGAAATGTGATGGTGAGGTTGTGTTAATTTTAGAGCATGTAAAATGAGCTAAAAGGGAAAGTTAGAAAATATGAGATGCCAAAATTAATACACCCACACAAAATCCCTCGTTTCAATAAGGAGAAAGGATGCATTAGGTAAAACCAAGCTCCGACAAAAAAAAAGATATTTTATTAAGATATTACAATGGTGTAAAAGCCTCTTAAAGGGCTGCCCAAAAGATGAAGGAGATTTGTACAAGATGAGAGCTAGAAAGCTAGAATATCCCTCCAAACTATACCAACCTCTAAGGGCAATGAAGTCCTTCTAAAAGTAGAAAATTACAAGCTCTCAAAGGCCCACGGTCTAGCCTTCTTTGTAGCTCCTTCTAGTGTCTACAGACTCCTTAGAATAGATCTTGGGTGTTTGAGAGGTTCTACAAGAAAGATAGAGTTTTCAATGGTCTTTCCTCAAGGCACTTGTTGTCAAAACTTCAACAAAACTCTAACTATGGGCTGCAAAACCAAAACAAAATTAGTGTAGAACACATATAAAATGAACAAGTATGATACAAAATAATGTACAAAACTAAATCAAGTGACGGAAGTGAAGTTTGAACCCCATCACTTCACTAGCTTGGAAAATGCTCTTAAATAGTTAAATAAATCAGTGAAAACACAATTTTTTAAAAGAGATTTAAATTTAGAAGTATTTGTTTGTACAGAAGCTATGTCCAAGAAAATCTTTACAAAAAACCACTATATAAGATAAAACTATGGAAATTCAAAGAACCAATGAGAGCTCTCCAAAGACTTCCCCTCGCACTTGATATTTGAATCCCAACAAGATTTTCCTCTACAGGTAACAAAATTTCAGTCAAACATTAGTCTCATATAGATTTAGGCTTTAGCAAATAAACAATGATAAGAAAACTCTAGAAATTTATTGGAAAATAACTAGAGATTTCCACACCTAGAGCATACTCCTAAATCAATTGGCAATGCAAACTAACTTTACATTAATAAATCTGCAAGAGCATATGGAAATAAAATAAATCAAACCATGGGAAAAGGAAATTATACCTATAGTGAGCCAATCATCATACTCCAAAAGAAGAACAACTCATGAATGAACCCCAAAGTCTTTTATTGCAATTGAGAACAAGTGTACATAAGAGCAGAGCTTTCCGATAGCTCATAACATTATTCAATATGAGAGCCCATGACTCTATTATATAGAGAGTTGGGAGCAAATCCCAATGAAGAATGACAATGAAAAATGGAATTGGAGCCAATCCCATGGTAGAGAGATTAAACAAGTGGCATGAGGTGACAATCCCAAAGAATAATTCGAATTTGTTGAATGGAGCTCCAATGCCAAATGTAAAAATCGAATTTTGGCAAGTGGACATTAGTTTCTTCTTCCCTTCTGTGCTAAGTTCGAATTTTATGATGGAATGACAAGTGTAGATGGGTGGTAACCCATGTGGGGACAATTCCTACAAAAATATCCACCAAATATTCTCCCAAATCCTCCCAAATGTGCATTAATTTCACAAATTCGAATTTCCAAGTAAGCAACTTTCTCATTTAATGCCAGAAATTAATGTGCATTAATTTCACAAATTCAAATTTCCAAGTAAGCAACTTTCTCATTTAATGCCAGAAATTCGATTTTATTTGAGCACATGTTATTCTCTTGATTTTAGGAGTCCATATCAAATTGGGACTTCACTTTAACTCTATAATTTTTCACCTCATTTCCACAACATTTAACATGTGTGGATATTTAGTTTTCTCCATTTATTTAATTTCTAGCTTAATTAATTGCCAGATTTCTCACTAAACTTAGGAAAAATGGGTTTTGAGTGTTCAAAACACATTTTTAACCCCTCAAAGTGTGTAATAGTAGAAAGTTGAGAGTGAGAGATACAAATTTTATTACTCATACCCCATACAACTTCTCTAGACATTACTTATTACATTACAAATACAATTTTATTACAAATATAGAGAGTTGGGATCCCAATGAAGAATGACAATGAAAAATGGAATTGGAGCCAATCCCAAGGTAGATAGATTAAACAAGTGGCATGAGGTGACAATCTGTTAAAATTGGCAACTAGGGCCAAACTCCATGTGGGTCATCTTATTTATGGCAGCTGATATTTTTCTTGGATCCCTCTCATTGAGAGGTGTAGGATTGATCTAAAGATCAACCGATTTCGATAAGTATTCATGGAGTTATGAATTTATTTGTGCTATAAGACAATTCGTCAAGGTCAGCTAGCAACCAAATAAACCCCACATGTGCTCAACGTTTTAGTATAAATAGAGGTAGCCTTCAAGTCATTTCAACACACCCTTGGGATCTTTTCCTCTCTCTAGTTGTCTTTGGGTTTTAGTAGGAGGAGAGATCCTAAGGGATAATGTTGCCCTCATCCTGAGGGTGGAAAGCTGAAATTGCCGGAAAAGCCGGAACTGCCAGAAAGCTGGAACTGTTGGAAAAGCCAGAGTTGCTGGAATTGCTAGAAAAGGCGGAACTGCTGGAAAAGCCAGAATTGCCAGAAAAGCTGGAAAAGCCGGAACTGTCGGAAAAGCTGGAACTACTGGAAAAGCTGGAATTGTCGGAAAAGCCGAAATTGCTAGAAAAGCTGGAACTACCGGAAAAGCCGAAACTGCCGGAAAAGCTGGAACTACCGGAAAAGCTGGAACTACCGGAAAAGCAAGAAAAGTCGGAATTGCCGAAAAACCCAGAAAAGCCCAAACTGTTGAAAAGGCCAGAACTGTCGGAAAACCCGAAATTGTTGGAACTGCTGGAAAAGCCGGAACTGTCGGAAAAATTGGAACTGCCGGAAAAGCTAGAACTGTCGGGAACAGCCGGAACTACCGAAACTGCAGGAATTATCGAGAACAGTTGGAACTTCCAGAACTGCCGGGAACTGCAGGAACAACTAGAGCATCTGTCTCCGAAGGAGAGCAACATGCAAGGGATAACTACATTGGGACAGTCGTATGGTAATTAGCAACAAATGCACCAAGCATGCAAGGGACAACTAGCATGCAACGACAAGCATACTAGGGACAACATCAAGCAAGGGACAACAAGCAAGCAAGGTGCAACCAACACATAGGTCAGGATGGCAACACGGTGCAGCAATGGCACATAATGCAGTACAGTGATGGGTACAATCATGGTTAATGAAGTGTGATGAAATGCAACATAGTGATGATGGGTGCAGCATGGTGCAGCGCGGTGAGGTGCAACATGATGACGAAATGCAGCACAATGATAGGTGAAGGAGTCACCTTGGAGAATCAATTGAAGCAACATGTCTTCAACTGATGTCATGTATCGTCTTCTTAGAGATGATTTATGCTCTTATCTAGAAAAGTCAAAATTGTTGACTTCTGTTGTAAACGTACTATCTCTTTCTCTCTCTGTTGAACTATTGAAGAACATATAAGAAGAATCGATCAAAGGTTTCCCCACATTGGGGTTTGTCCCTGGCTAGCACCACATCTTGTGTCCTCTTGTCTTGGCTTGTCTTCTGCGATTTACATTTATGTTCTATTTGCAGTTTACTTTATTGCTGATGTGATTCCTAATCTGGAAAAGATATTGAGCTAATTGTGAAAATTGAAATAAATTGATCTAGCATGGAACATACTTAAAATTAACATGGTACCGGAGCTGAGATGAAGACAATGCCCAAGCAAGAGTGAAAGAGAAATCATCGAAGATAGTTGGGAAAGGACAAAAGGATCAGTGGATTCCTCATCCTTCTTCAAATTCACAGAGGGTGAAGTCGAAGCAGAGAATATTATCATAATGGCGCAACAGAAGTTTCTGATGGCCTACCTAAAGATCACTTCATTGGGAAGTTCAGATCTAAGGGTGGAAGAAAAGGTGGATGCCTTGGTTGTAGTAAGTTCGGCCATTATGCGAAGGAGTGTCCGAATGGCAGAGACACATCTCTTTATGAAGATAACAATCATTCCAGGGACATCTTCAGTGATCAAGGAATGACAAGTAATGTAGGTCATCAAGGAAATGGTCGACTCTTCAAAGAAAGCAAGGAACCCCATGTATGAAGAATCAAATGTTGTTTTTGATAAGATAAAGAAGAATTATTTTGTATTGGTCCTCTCCTTCAGATTCTTTGGGAATTTGGCTTATTGATTGTAGTGCTTCAAGGCACTTCATCGGATAGATGGGTGCACTCTCTAATTTGGTAGAGATGGAAACAATCTTGGGATTATACTTGGAGCCAGTGCCACCTATCCCGAAAAGGGTGTAGGGAATGTTATCCCTCAATTGAATGAGGGTAACACAATTCATTTACAAAATCTCTTTTATGTACCTGATCACAAGAAGAACCTGGTGTCCATTTTAGCAATGGAAGTCAAAGGTTTCAGGGTAGCACTCATCGATGGAAAGGTACGTGTTTGAAAATAGAATTTTCAAAGATGTTTTTGAGTTCAGGGTTGTATCAAGTTATAGGAAGTCCCCTGGGGACCATGTCCATTGACACATGTCACCGAAGGTCTGTGAGTCAGATGGTGACAATGATGCTTGAATTCAAAAACAGCATGTAAGTACATGTTTGAGATGTATCGAAGGAAAATTTTACAAGGGGACCATTCCCCTCATGTAGTAGGTCCATAGGTTTGGAACAACCCGAGGGGTTTGAGATTAATGATCAGGAATCTCACATATGCAGGTGGAAGAAAGCCATCTATGGCTTAAAGCAAAACTCCCTGGGCGTAGTATGAGAGGATTGATAGCTATCAGATGAAGCTGAGAATCACTAGGGGTGAAACCAATCCAAACCATTACCCGAAGGTTGTGGATGATACACCTCTCATACCGACACCTTACGAGGACGACCTATTTCTGACAGGTGCAGACCCTCTCATTTGCAGAAGTAAGAGGGAGTTGGATTCCAAATGTGGAATGATAAACTGCAGCTTGTGACTACATCAAGGATCTTAACTTTCAGAAGTTATATGGTAGTGATGTCGGACCAGATTTGGGAAATGCCTCTGAGTTTCATAAACTCATTTGCGTTGATGTTCTTGTTGAACTTCTGTCCGGACATATGTTTTGCAGTTAGCATGGTGAGCTCATATTTGGTTGAGCCTCACTGGATTGGTGCCAAGAATCTTCTGAGATATCTTTGGGGCACAATCTCCCATGGATTGAGATACACTGCCAGAAATATGAAACTGCATGACTATTCGAACGATGACTGGGCAGGCAGTGTGGAGGAACACTAGAGCACTTCTCAGTGCAATTTCTCTTTGGATTCTGCTTCGATATCGTGGATGAGCAGGAAGCAGAAGTCGGTTATTATAAGCACCGCCGAGACTAGATACATAGCTACGAGTATGATCTCGTGTGAAGTTGCATGGTTGCAGAAGCTCTTAAGTGAGTTGTTTGTACACATGATGAATACCACTGTGATTCTCTGTGACAACCAGAGGGGGGATTCAATTGTTGAGGAATCCCGTATTCGATGATTGCTCCAGCAAATAGACATCAGATATTGCCTTATCTAGGATATGGTAAGTCGATGAGCAAGGAGGCTCCATTGCGTTAAGACTGATGTATATGTCACAGACATTTTGTCAAAGCCTCAGGAAAATTCAAATCTGTGATTTTCCTGAACGACTTGGAGTCGTTGAGAGACCTCTGTAAAAGGGTTCTGCGTGTTGCATACATTGAGCTTTAGGAGATTTGGGGGCTTGGGGTACTTCTTGGAGCGACATGTGACCACAGGGCGACTCACCATCCCTTGGTGGTCCACTATGTACAGGGTAATAGGTTCAACCTCTTCCCTGCGATACCCTGTGGCCACTGTGGAATAGGATGATTAGTTCTCCATGGTGATTGTGGAACAAGATGATTCGTTCTCCTGCGGGCCAAGATGATTCGTTCTCCGTGGCAATTGTGGAACATGATGATTCATTCTCCTGTGGGCCAGGATGATTCGTTCTCCGTGGCGACTATGGAATAGGATGATTCGTTCTCCTGTGGGCTAGGATGATTCGTTCTCTGTGGCGACTGTAGAACAAGATGATTCGTTCTCCTGTGGGCCAGGATGATTTGTTCTTCGTGGCATCCACTGATAGGATGATTCCTCCTGTGGACAAGATGATTTGTTCTCTTGTTGAGGCATCCTACCCATGCAGTCTAGGACTCATGGGAAGTACCTCTCACCTGATCAATGAACAGGGAAATGAGGATAGGGACCATAGTAGTTCTATCGATGGACACATCGTTGTATGTACCGTACTCCCTATGCTAGGATGATCTCCATTGATCTTGGATCAATGAAACTGACTTCGGGTCAGTAAGAGTGATTTGATACACTCCCTTTAGATGAAACTAACTTTGGGTCAGTAGGGAATGGTATGGGACATTCTCGATCAATTCTTCTTCTTCATGGTTGAGTAGAGCAAAGCAGATCAGAGCAGTGCAGGGCACTGATGGCAAAGATAGCATAGTTAGACATATGGCTCAGTGGATGGAGTTCTCCCTAGTTGAGAGGGAGTGTTAAAATTGGAAACTAGAGCCAAACTCCATGTGGGTCATCTTATTTATTGCAGCTGATATTTTTTTTGGATTCCTCTCATTGAGAGGTGTAGGATTGATCTAAAGATCATCCGATTTCGATAAGTATTCATGGAGTTATGAATTTATTTATGTTATAAGACAATTCGTCAAGGTCGGCCAACAACCAAATAAACCCCACATGTGCTCAACGTTTTAGTATAAATAGAGGTGGCCTTCAAGTCATTTTGACACACACTTGGGATCTCTTCCTCTCTCTACTTGTCTTTAGGTTTTAGTAGGAGGAGAGATCCGAAGGGATAATGTTGCCTTGATTCACAGGGCAGAAAGCCGGAACTGTCAGAAAAGCCAGAAAAGCCGGAAAAGCCGGAAAAGCTGGAACTGTCGGAAATGCCAGAAAAGCTGAAACTGCCGGAAAATCCAGAAAATTCGGAAAAGCCGGAACTGCTGGAAAATCCGGAAAAGCCAGAACTGCTGGAAAAGCCGAAAAAGTCGAAACCCTGAAAAATCCAGAATTGCTAGAACAACCGTAAAAACTGGAACTGCCGGAAAAGCTGGAAAAGCTGGAATTGCCGGAAATGCCAGAAAAGCTGGAAAAGCCAGAAAAGTCGGAACTGCCAGAAACTTCGGAACTATTGGAAAAGCCGGAATTGCTAGAGTTGTTGGAAAAGCCGAAACTGCTGGAAAACTGGAATTGTCAAAAAAGCCGGAAAAGTTGGAACTATCAGAAATGCCAGGAACTGTTGGAACTGCAGGAATAGCTGGAACTGCCAGAACTGCCGGGAACAATCAGAACTGCCAGAATTGCCGGAACAGCTAGAGCATCTGTTTCCGAAGGAGAGCAACATGCAAGGGATAGCTAACTAACATTGGGACAGTTGTATGGTACTTAGCAGCAAATACACCAAGCATGCAATGTTACAGCTAGCATGCAAGGGACAAGTAGCATGCTAGGGACAACAAGCAAGTTAAGTCACCTGACACTGGGATTCAGGATTCGTAGGATTCATGATTCGTAGTGTCGGATTCAGACACGTTGACCCCTCGGAACAGGACACTTAGGATTCATTATATATTATTTTATTAATATATATATATATATATATTAAAAATTAGATATTTCTTACACAAATTTTAATTAATGATACAAATTTATTGATTTCAAACATAGATCTTCATTTATAGCATGCATGGTACATACAAAATTCAAATACATGTCAGTGGTCACATAAATCATGATGCATAATTCATAAATGAAAGATAACTTACAACTACAAGATAGTAAGATAAACACACTAACAACCGTAGTTTTCTCATTAAGTCATCAAATCAAAATGTGTTACATAGGTAGTGCTGGTGCAATGCCAATGGCAAATAGAAATAGAAAATATAAAACAACTACAGGTATACAAGCCTCAAGGCATCAATCCTCATCATCAACATTAGAATCAGCATCAATGTCCTCATCATCATGGTCCCCACTACTCTCCTTTGCATCCTCCTCCTCCCCTATATCCATAGTCGCCTCTGCATCTGTTGGTGTGGAGGATGACCCCTCTAAGTCATCAAATCTAATAGGCTCTAGCACTGGATCATTGAGATCCATGTTGGCCAATGCCAACTCAACACTGGTGTCCATAACCATATCATCAGGAAAGACACCCCACATCTTTGTCTTTCCCCTCAACCACTCTTCCCTCTGCCTGTAAATAAGATGAAGGTTGGTGTGCACATACACCATTGTCTTTGCCCTGGACTGCTCAAGCCTGCTCTTCTTCACACTATACAAATTCC